>CM060733.1:31599917-31808149 GCA_030704615.1 Takakia lepidozioides
CGGGCTCCCGGGATCATCATCTTTTGGGCCGTTCCGCTTTCGCTTCGGCTTGCCCGACCCCATGATGAGGCCAATCCCAAGGACCGCGTACTGAACTCTAAGCTCTGATACCAAATGTCGCGCACCCTCACTCCGTTAAGCTCCCCTTCAAGTCATAGTTACTCGCTTTGATGCGCGCGCCCTGACTCCCAACCTGCCCGCCCGGGCCCAACTTGGAGCTTCGGCTCTCACCTTCCCATAACGGTCCCCCCTTCGCTTCCTTCTAAACCCTCCACCTCTTTGGGACAGGAGAATCCCCTTTGGTAGAATGGCAGTCCGGAACAGCTCCCCACTCTTTGGTCGCTTTTCCGGCTCGCTCGCTTACTCAGTATTTTGGTCACCAACGGGCTTGCACCGTTCTCGGGGTTACTACTCCCTATATATCTTCTGTAGCTGTCCGCGGGGGTTCCCACAACAGCCATGCATTTTATGGCGAACCACCACGAAAACCCTCGACTCCCGGTGGTGAGTCGCGGTGAGTCTTGGCCCGCTCACCACGGCCCCTATGGACCGTGATGAGTCCAAGACTCCCCCACGACTCCCACCACGAGGTCTCCGCCCCCATGGTGAGTCCTATGCCACCCCCTAAGTCCCACTAGCTACCACCACCCCTTGTGGAGCCAACCCCACCGCTTGTGGAGCCACCCCCACCGCAACCCGTGTGCGGGGCTCCACCTAGTGAGCGCCTCCGCTTCCCTGAGTGCCTTGGGCACTCAAGGTGCCTCAGCCCCCCCATACCTATCGCTGTCGCTGCCCCCACCACAGGGGCAGCCCCTGATGTGTCCCGACCCCCTGCCCTCAAGGCAAAGGCCGCGACAGTCCTGCTTCCAGTAACAGCAGTTCTCTGTGCTGCTGTGCCCCTTCCTGCACAAAAACTTGGGAAACATTATCATGCGGATTCCGTGAAGCTAGTGGATCCGCCACTACAGTCTTTCCCCGCCTCTGTCTCTTATTCTCGGGTTTGCCCAGCCAGTCCACCCTCACTGTGTGAAGAGCCTTGCTCTTCCATTGCAGTGGTTTCTGGCTCAAACACTCTCATCTCCTTTCTTTCTCGCGCATCAAGTATGCCAGAATCAAGAATTATTTGAGCAATGATTGGGCCAGACACTATGATAGGAACTTTGAGGCAGTACCCTGTAATCTTTTCATCTCCTCTACAGTGCGTTGTACATTATGTCCGCCCATTCTACCTCTTCCCTCCTCAGGGCTTTGAGTATTTCTTTTCTTTCTATGAAGGATCTGCTCAAATACTGTTGGTTCTGTTTCATGGCAAACAGAACGTTCAATACCTGGCCTACCTCCCTTAGCCCTGGGTACACGGCCTTGGTACAAGCAATACCTTGAGTTTTTAAAGAAACTCCCTTCTTGGAATAAGTCCCCTATTTGCAGTCTTGCCCTGTGCTCCTCCACATGCACCTGCCTTTGGCAATCGAAACAATTGTTGTAGGTATAGGGGAGTAATTACTAATTCAACTCCCTTCACCGTTTTGCTCCTGTCCTTGGCTCAAAGTTCTGCAAGAATTGTAACATGTACTGTCTATGGTGCAATGTCCAATCTTTGCTTTGCAATCCTTGCAATCGCAGCTCCTTCAGTAACTGTACCGCCTGTGGAGTAGCAATCGTTTGTTTCTGCAGGATTGTGGTGCTCTTCACCCTGATTTCCTCCATTCCTCTCACTCTCTTCATTCTAGACCCGCAGAAATGTTTTGGCTGTAACAATTGAAGAAATGCATGCAGGGCACAAAGCATAAACGTATGGTTGCCACAAAAAGCTATGGGTAATTTCTTGTAAGCCTTGAGGGCTTGCAAGCATCGCTCAAGAGAAAAGATCCGCTCTGTTCTTTCGTCCCTATGCCATTGCGTAAGTAATATTGCGAGCGTATAGTCTGTTAGTTCCTCCATAGCTTCAAAGCTATAGCATTGATGGTTTGTCCCGTCGAGACGCCCATTACTCATAACGACGCCGACTCTTGCGCTTAATTTCCCTCCAATTTCTTGATCCCTTCTCTGGCTTTCTATTGGCTGTAACCGCTGTGACTGGATTTTAGATTTCATTTTCTTTAGTGGACTTTCCCTGCTGGACTGTCCACTAGGATTACACATGTGACAAGAATTTCGCTTTTCTGTACTTGCCGTTTGTTCTGTTGCCCCATTTCTGTATTCATTAATGGGCCCGCCATTCATCCAATTTGACGCGCTGATTAGGTATTTTGACGGCCATTCTTGTCCTCTTTCTTGATGACATCCGTTCTTGCACTTCCTTCTCTCAGCTGTGTGTTGCGCCCTGACTTCTTCACGTGTCCCTTCTAAACTGGCTTCCGTCCTTTCTTCCGCGCGGCCTTTCATCACTGAAGTTATCATGCGTCCACCTGTCACTGATTCTATGGATTGTGTAACCCTAGTAGGCTGTGTTAAGCTGTGACAGGCTGTGTCATATTGCGGTATGCCGTGATAGGCTGTGATGCACTGTGGTAAGCTGTGATAGGCTGTGTCACGTCGTGATGGGCTGTGATAGGCTGTGTCTCGTCGTGATGGGCTGTGATAGGCTGTGTTCGCCTTGATGGGCTGTGATATGCTGTGTCTCTCCGTGATGGGCTGTGATAGGCTGTGTCACACACTTGTTCTGCCCGCCCTGGTCATATATGCTCGGCCTAGCGACAAGTGCTCCATACTCCGTTGGTAACATTGGCGCAGCCCGTGACTGCTTTTGCGTTTCAACATGCAAATCATGCTGTAATGGTTTGTCATGGATACCACTGTATCCCTTCAACTTATTAGCATTGACTCTTCCCAGCATCTCTTTGTTAATGGTTTGTAACATGGCGATGTTGTTATCATACATCTTTTGTATGACATAAGGTCATTTCCATGGTGATTTAAGCTTAGAAGCTTTAATCTTTTTTCTTCTTCTGCAACCATAGAACCAAATCTCCCGTCTTAAATCTTTAACTTGCCTTCATCAAACTGTTCCTTTCTCTTCATCTGAATTCTGGTCATATTATCAGCTGCATCAGCACGTACTTCTTCCACATGGTATAATTCATGTTTCCTGACCTTAATGGAATCTTGCAATTCCATTCTCTTTCCCCATTCCGTTCTCATGGTAGGTAACAGGAATTCCACTGGAAGTAAGGCTTCCTTACCATAAACTAATTGGAATGGTGTATACTTAGTGGTGACTTTATATGAAGTTTTGTATGACCACAAAGCTGTCAGCAGCTTTGTATCCCAATCCGTTCTGTTTGCATTGACTATCTTAGCCAAGATAGTACATAGTATTTTGTTGGTAGCCTCTGCCTGCCCATTACCCTGTGGGTAAATACGTTGTACTCTTCCTATGCACAGTCATGAACTCTTTAGTCAATAATTCAATGGTCTCATTAATGAAGTGACTTCCCTGATCACTGATAAATTCCATGGGACAGCCAAATCGTGTAATTATATTATCATACAGGAACCTTGTTGTGGACTTGGCTGTGTTGTCCCTCAAAGTTTTAGCTTCCACCCACTTCGTAGTATAATCAGTGGCTGTAATTATTTACCTATTCCGTTATTCTTCTTGGCTGGTGGGTTTATCGGTCTAACAAAGTCTAGTCCCCATTTCTGAAATGGTTCTGTAGGCATTGTAGGATGCAAGGCCATCCTTCCCGATCTCTGCAAAGGTCCTAGCCTCTGATATTCATCACAATTCTGACAATACTTGTGTACATCTTAACAAGTAGGCCACCAGTAACCTGCGAGTAGTATCTTCCTACTGGTAGTCTCTTCTCCAAAATGACCTCCAGCCACTCCTTTATGAACTTCCTCCAAAACTTTTATTTACTTCATGGTGGTACAAGCATCGTTTTAGTACTCCATCAGGTCCTAGCTTATACATTCTGCTTCCTACCATAGTATAAGGTAAAGCTTGATAGCGATTCTCTTCCTCTTCTCCTTACCATAACTAGGTGGGCATTGACCATGAGTAAGGTAGTATTGATTGGCCACTGCCAATCTAACCATCATCTGTACTTCCTTGCACCTCCATTACAAACAGACTCGCATCAGGTAACTGATCGTCTACTCCTGTGGCGGCCTCTCCTGTTGTTAGTCGTGACAAATGATCTGCCACAAGATGCAACCCGGCAGGCTTGTAAACAACTTCGAACTCAAACTCATGCAAGATTATTAACCACCTCGCTATCTTCCACTTATCAAAGGTTTGTTCACCAGTATATCAGAGCCTGGTGATCCACATAAAACATAAACTTTCTTCCCAATAGGTAATGCCTGAATTTCTTGACTGCATAAATCATTGCCAGTGCTTCTCTTTCTTGTGCTATAGTTCCTTTCAGCACTGTTCATCAACCTGCTAGCATAGTACACAGGTGAATCTTATTTTCTGTAACATTCTGGGCTAACACCGCTCCCAACGCTTCTCCTGATGCATCACAGTGAACATGAAATACTACATGCCAGTGAGGGTTAATCAGCACAGGTGTAGTTGTTACTGACAGTGTAAGTTCCTCAAAAGCCTGTTGACATTCAGCTGTCCATGCAAACACTGCATCTTCTTCAGAGCTTTGCTCAATGGTGCTGCTATTTGTGCATACCTTTTGACAAATCTTTTGTAATAACTGGTTTGCCAGGAATCTCCTTAAACTCTTAACATTCACTGGTGGTGGAGAGGCTTTAATGGCCTCTGTCTTCCTGGGATCCACAAGAAGTCCCCTCTTACACACAATGTGTCCCGAAGCACCCCTGAGTTCACACAGAAAGTACACTTCTCTGGATTCAGGCCCAGACCTCTCATCCTGCATCTGGCCAGACATAACTCCAATTTATGCAAGTGCTCATTCTTAGAGCTGTACACACTGAAATCATCCAAGAACCATGCATGAAATCATCCAGATACTCATGAAAAGATTCACTTATCACTCTCTGAAAGGTCGCTGGTGCATTACAAAGTCCAAAGGGCATGACTTTGTATGCATAAGCACCCCAGTCTGTGATAAAAGCTGTCTTTCCTTGGTCTTCTTCTGCCACTTGCACTTGATTATACCACTGAAGCCATCCATGAATGAGTACATCTCATGGCCTGCCACAGTGTCTAATACTTGCTTCTGTGAATGAAAAGGGAAAGATCTTTCTTCGTACAAGCATTCAGCTTCTTGTAGTTCACACAAACTCTTAGTTTACCATTCTTCTTGGGAACTATCACAATGGGTGACAACCAAGTTGTATACTCTATTGGGTATATAAACTTAGCCTCAGCCAACTTCTTGATCTCTTTCTCCAACCTTCTGTGCGTAGTTGGGATTCATTCTGTACCTCGCCTGCTTGATTGGTACTGACCCTGGTTCCAGTTCAATTTTATGCTGACAGACTTCAGGTGGTATCCCTTTTAGATCCTCATAGCTCCAAGCAAATACATCTCTGTATTTGATGAACAAGCTCTTAGCTTCTTCAAAGAATTCTGGCTCCAAATCAGCTCCTACTTTCACACCATCCTGGGTTCCTCTTTAGTTCCCACATTCACTTCCCTCACCTGCTCATCAGCTGTGATTGTCCAACCAGTCACCACTTCATCCTGTAAGCTCACAGTGGCTGGTTCCTCTAGATTTCCATTTCTCCTTCTTTTCTTCATAGAAATGTGATGGGTAACTGCTGGTTTCCTCTTCAATCGGTGTTGTTGACACTACACACACAGCAGATACCCCTTAAACAACTTAGGCCTTCCAGCCGCATCTCTGCAACCTGCTCCCTCTGGGTGTGCAGCAAAGGTAGCTTCCTGCTCCTCATCCAGTCCTCCTCTCCAGTCATACTCTCTAACTCCTCGAGGTCTTCTCGTAGCAGGTAATCTACTAGATTTCTTTGTGGTAATTTGTATCTCGTGTATCCCATTATGCACGTTAGTAACTGAGAATTCCAGTCATGGAATACCCTGGCCTGTTTCAGCCACGGACGTCCCAATAATAGGAGTAAGCCTCCATGACTTCATCCATCTTCAACACAGTTACTGTGATCATAAAGATCATCTTCTGTATCTGTATCTTAACTCCTCTTATTAATCCCAATGGCTGTACACTTCTTTGATCTGCCATTGTTACTGTAAATGGGGCTGGTTTCATGTTACTTAGACCAAGCTTCTTTCTTAATTGGTCTGTCATGATATTTACTCTTGAACCTCCATCTATCAGTACATCAGTTAGTTCTATGCTTCCAATTCTCAATTGGATTACTGGCATAGAATCATCAAAGTCCATGACTGTTTCTCGCCCTTCCGGCTTCACATTATAACTGGTCACCTTGCTGTTCAGGTCTGTGTTTCCTGTCTCCTGGGCAATTCGATTGATTGCTTGATACAGCCTGTGCCTACAATAAGGTGCCACAGTCAATAGCTGTCCAATGGTAATCTTTGCTTTGGTCTGGCATATTACTTTAGCCAAAGTCTCTTCATTACTTTGCATGTCTGCATCTTCTTTCTTCTTTTCATCCTCACTCACTTCTTCTTCTCCATCAGAATCAGAGGAATCTGCCACAGGAATATCAGTACTCTTCTGCATTTCCCTTATGGTATCTGCCACTCCTTGTGCAGTTCCTTCTCATCTCTCCAAGCCTCATCATCTTCAGGCATATCACTGCCACCTTCATTATCAGCCTCTTCCTCAACTACTGGAGGTATTAGTTTGGCTTTGCTTCTTGTTACTATCATTGTACTTACTTCTGGTACAACACATGGCCTAACCATGTGAGCTGCCACCACTGGGCCCTCATTCACAGGAGCTCTCATCTCATTCTGGTGTCTAATCCAGAATGAACAGGCTGCCTTGCGATGTCCTGGTTGATTACAATAGTAACATAGTTCTTCACCATTGGTCCTCCTCGCCCTTGGTCTGCTCTTGGATTATTTCTGTAATCCTGATTCCCGGGCTGGTAATTCCCCCTTGCATTACCCTGATAGTTGCCTCTGGAATTTCCTTGGTAATTCCCTCTTGAATTACCTCTCCCTTCCATGCCATTGTTATAACCACCAGACCTACCATAGTGGTCCTGATCATTGTTTCTTCTTGGCTGGGGCTGCACCTGATACACCCTTACTTGCCTAGGTTCTCTTGCAGCTGTCCTTCTATTGTAGTAACAATTCTCAGTAGAATGGTTATCCATTTTACAGATAGTACAGTGTTTCTCCTTCATGTGGCATTCTGTGGTGGTATGGCCTTCATTCTGGCACTTTGCACACCATACACCCTTCCTCCAATGTGTTGCAGCCTCTGTGGCATACTTCTTCAAGATTTCTTCCAATCTTTTCTCATAGTTATCCCTCTTCAACTTCTCCTTTCTCTTACTCTTCCTTTTTAGTTCTTGCTCTTCTTCTTCATCTGACTCATCCTCAAGTCCTCATCATCCTCTTTCTCTCTCCTGAGCATTCCCAATTGCTCAATTCTATTTGCAGTTTCAAATGCCTCCTCCACTACATTATGGGGTAACATATCCACTTTCTTTGCAACTCTGGTCTTAGTCCACTCACAAATCATGTCTTCTGTAAACCTGGTGCTGGTATACTGCAGCCAGCTTTTTCATCATCAATTCCATCTTTTCCATATACTCCTCAACAGTTTCATGCTTCTTTGCTTTAACTGTTGTAAACTTCCATACACTTCATCCTCAGTTTTACTTGTCCTGAACCTATTTCGGAATGCTGTATTCAAGCCATTCCAGGTTAGGAAATGATTATCAGGGAATCTTGCATACCATTCACTTGCTTTCTTGATAAGTGAACAAGGAAACAATCTCATCTTGGCATCATCGCCATTCTCATTGTTCACTATACACATGTGCTCAAATGGCTAATGTGTACATCGGGTATCCCCTTTTCCTGAATATATTGGAAAAGGTGGTTTTGCCCGTGTTGGTTGTAACGCCATCTGTGGCCCTACCTTCTGCCCACTGACAGGTGCTGGCACCCTTGCTGGTGCTGGTCCTTCTGGACCTGTTGTTTGTTGTGGTGGATCTTCCACCAAGTTGGGCCCTTGAGCACTCCCTGCTTCCCTGCTTCTGGCCCCACGATATTCACAGTATTCCCAGCTTCAATTGCACTACTTCCCACACTCCCTGTCCCCCCAGAGCCAGATCAGGCAGCCCGCTGATCCCCCTGAGCCGACACCTTCGTTGGCCTGTGATCCAAGTGCTCCACTTGATCCAGGTCCAACGGGTTGGGATGTCCTGGTTGTAGTCTCAACCTCACCTCAGCTGTTGGGTCTACTTCTTTCTTCATATTCTTCCTCTTCCAATTTCTTCTCTCTATTCATCCTCCAAGTTCTGCCCTTGGGTTCTTCTTCACTCATGTAACTCAACTGCAATGGTGTTGGAGAGTCTGAACTCTCCGTTGGCTCTGCCATATCCTCTCTCTCCTTCTTCACCTTCCGCTTCAGAAACTGGAGTTCCTGCTTTTGTGTTCCATGCCAACTCTTATCAAAGATTTCTGTCAAATCTTTTATCCAGGGATGTACCTCAGATCTTTCACCTCGTGATTTGATCTTCTTCCCGTACCAATTCCCTTAATCTTTCTTGCAAAGAAACAGAAGGAGTGGCATCCAACTCTAGTTCTTCCGGTATGGTGATGTACTCTCTGATCTTAATGGTGTGAGAGGTCCGATGATTCCCCTATGTCTTTCCTCCTCCCAAAGATATGGATAATTAGCTTTCAGATAGCTTTCTCTTTTTGCTGAATATCTCTGGCGTCTAGCTTCTCTTTCATCACTCATGTCCCATGTCTTTCATTTCTTTTTAATGTGGTAATAACCAAACTCTCTTCTGTAATATCTCTCGTATATGCCTGGGTTTCTTTCAAGCTTCAATGCACCCTTGGCTATACTTGAAGTCTCCGTTCCATATAAACCATATGGCAAACAAGTCTGGAAAGCTGTTCTTGTGTGAGTTTGATCCACAAAATATCCTTTGGAATCCAATTCTTTACCAGTACAAGCTCTTCATGCATATGAGTATAAACATTCACCTTTCTTTCCTCCCAGCCTTCAAACTCTACTCCCTTAATGGATAGCAATGCTATCACATAAACCAATGTTGGTAACCAACGTGCTCTTCCTCTACAGGCCACCTGATAAATCTTTATCACTCCTTTCTCCTCCAGACCCACTCAGGGTCAGCATCATGCACTCTCTTAAGAATGTTTTCTTTACAACCGTTCTGGCAATTCCAAAACCTATGGAAGAATCGTTGGGACAATCTTTCCTTCTTAGTTTCACAAGGAATTTGATTCACATCCAATTCTTTAATTTTCCAACCACCATGATCCCACCAGATGTCTGTCACATCTGGTTGTTCATGACCCAGTTCCCCAGTATGGTCGCCAAATGTCGCGAGGCTTTACTCACCCATCCCTTCGCTATCCGAGGCGGAACTCCAAGATAGAAGAGTTGGAAATCTCTAAGTACTCAGCCCGCTCAGAACAATCAGTCATGACCTACAGCTAGTGTATCATGGGGGTGTTTCCTATTTGTTTTCCTTCCCGCATTCATGTTAGCTAGTTACCTTATTGTTGGTAATTAAGTATCAGTTTGCTTCATCAATCTATCGGATTCCATCAACTCATCCATTCATTCCACAGCTTCACTCAGATCTCTCTACACAGTGTGAGTATGAAGTGTGTATCAGATTAATATCTATCAAGTATCAGGCTGAAGCCATGGAGTCTCTAATCTGCTCCATTACAATTCTACTATCTAATTCTACTGCCTGTATCATTAAGCATCAACAGATCGTCCTCCTCCTCTCCACTCCGTGCTCTCCATCTTTCTGCTCAGAGATCGTCTCTGCCTCATTCCCCCAGTGATGTCCGAAGTCCCCCCAAGAAGTGCTTCCTCCCTTCATCTCCCAGAATTCCCCCAAGAAGTGATTTTCCAGTCCTCTCTCCTCGCTTTATCTTCCTACCCGTTGTTCTTACCGTTTCCCTCACTAACCGTCACCTGTGGACTAACATGTTCCATTCGCAGATGTTGTTCCCCACAGTCGTTCCCTGTCCTGCTATCCGTTCCCTATGGTCGTGAAAGCTGTGTCAAGCTTTGACTGGCTGTGCGACTGTGTTGGACTGTGTCAGCTGTGTCGAGCTGTGTCTGGCTGTGTCGACTGTGTCGGACTGTGACGGGCTGTGTTGGCTGTGACGGGCTGTGTAACCCCCCTAAAGTGCGCTGCTGTCACCCCTAAGGCTCCTGTTGGTCTCAGTCTGTGCAAAAATTAAGGTACCCCACAAATCTAGTAAAAGTGTCTAAGTCCCAGACAGTCCTCCAACAGCATACAAAGTCATGCCCTTTGGACTTTGTAATGCACCAGCAACCTTTCAGAGAGTGATAAGTGAATCTTTTCATGAGTATCTGGATGATTTCATGCATGTGTTCTTGGATGATTTCAGTGTGTACAGCTCTAAGAATGAGCACTTGCATAAATTGGAGTTATGTCTGGCCAGATGCAGGATGAGAGGTCTGGGCCTGAATCCAGAGAAGTGTACTTTCTGTGTGAACTCAGGGGTGCTTCTGGGACACATTGTGTGTAAGAGGGGACTTCTTGTGGATCCCAGGAAAACAGAGGCCATCAAAGCCTCTCCACCACCAGTGAATGTTAAGAGTCTAAGGAGATTCCTTGGACAAACCAGCTATTACAGAAGATTTGTCAGACGGTATGCACAGATAGCAGCACCATTGAGCAAACTTCTGAAGAAAGATACAATGTTTGCATGGACACCTGAATGTCAACAGGCTTTTGAGGAACTTACATTGTCAGTAACAACTACACCTGTGCTGATTAATCCTCACTGGCAGGAAATATTTCATGTTCACTGTGATGCTTCTGGAGAAGCACTAGGAGCAGTGTTAGCCCAAAATGTTACAGGAAGGATAGATTCACCTGTGTACTGTGCTAGCCGATTGATGAACAATGCCGAAAGAAATTATAGCACAACGGAAAGAGAAGCATTGGCAATGATCTATGCAGTGAAGAAATTTAGGCATTACCTGTTGGGCAAGAAGTTTATGTTCTATGTGGATCACCAGGCTCTGATATACTTGGTAAACAAAGCTCTGATAAGCGGAAGAATAGCAAGATGGTTGATAATCTTGCACGAGTTTGAGTTCGAGGTTGTTTACAAGCCTGGGAGGCTGCATCTTGTGGCGGATCACTTGTCACAGTTATCAACAGGAGAACCAGCCACGGGAGTAGATGATCAATTACCAGATGCGAGTCTATTGCAGTGGAGGTGCAGGGAAGTGCAGATGAATGGTTAGATTGGTAGTGGCCAATCAGATACTACCTTGCTCATGGTCAGTGCCCACCAAGTTATGGAAAGGAGCAGAGAAAAAGAATTGCTATCAAGGCTCTACCTTACACTATGGTAGGGAGCAGAATGTATAAGCTAGGACCAGATGGAGTGCTGAAGCGATGCTTATACCACCATGAAGTTAATAAAGTTTTGGAGGAAGTTCATAAAGGAGTGGCAGGAGGTCATTTTGGAGAAGAGACTACCAGCAGGAAATACTACATGCAGGTTACTGGTGGCCTACTTTGTTCAAAGATGTACACAAGTATTGTCAGAGTTGTGATGAATGTCAGAGGCTAGGACCTTTGCAGAGATCTGGGAAGATGGCTTGCATCCTACAATGCCTACGGAACCATTTCAGAAATGGGGACTAGACTTTGTTGGACCAATTAACCCACCAGCCAAGAATACACAGAACAGGTACATAATTACAACCACTGATTATACTACGAAGTGGGTGGAAGCTAAACTTTGAGGGACAACACAGCCAAGTCCACAGCAAGGTTCCTGTATGAGAACATACTTACACGATTTGGCTGTCCCTTGGAATTTATCAGTGATCAGGGAAGTCACTTCATTAATGAGACCATTGAATTATTGACTAAAGAGTTCATGATTGTGCATAGGAAGAGTACAACATATTACCCACAGGGTAATGGGCAGGCAGAGGCTACCAACAAAATACTATGTACTATCTTGACTAAGATAGTCAATGCAAACAGAACGGATTGGGATACAAAGCTGCTGACAGCTTTGTGGTCATACAGGACTTCATATAAAGTCACCACTAAGTATACACCATTCCAATTAGTTTATGGTAAGGAAGCTTTACTTCCAGTGGAATTCCTGTTACCTACCATGAGAACGGAATGGGGAAAGAGAATGGAATTGCAAGATTCCATTAAGGTCAGGAAACATGAATTATACCATGTGGAAGAAGTACGTGCTGATGCAGCTGATAATATGACCAGAATTCAGATAAAGAGGAAGGAACAGTTTGATGAAGGCAAGTTAAAGACTTTTAAGACGGGAGATTTGGTTCTTTGGTTGCAGAAGAAGGGAAAGATTAAAGCTTCTAAGCTTAAATCACCATGGAAAGGACCTTATGTCATACAAAAGATGTATGATAACAACACCGCCATGTTACAAACCGTTAACAAAGAAATGCTGGGAAGAGTCAATGCCAATAAGTTGAAGGGGTACAGTGGTATCCATGACAAACCATTGCAGCATGATTTGCATGTTGAAACGCAAAAGCAGTCACGGGCTACGCCAGTGTTACCAACGGAGTATGGAGCACTTGTCGCTAGGCCGAGCATATATGACCAAGGCGGGCAGAACAAGGCGCAACACAGCCTATCACAGCCCATCACAACGTGACACAGCCTATCACAGCCCATCAAGGCGCGACACAACATATCACAACCTACCACAGCGTGTCACAGCCTTTCACAGCTTACCACAGTGTATCACAGCCTATCATGGCGTACCACAGTATGACACAGCCTGTCACAGCTTAACACAGCCTACTAGGGTTACACAATCCATAGAAACAGTGACAGGTGGACGCAGGATAACTTCAGGGAAATGGATGGCAGAAGAAAGGACGGAAACCAGTTTAGAAAGGGACACGTGGAAGTCAAGGCGCAACACACAGCTGAGAAGGAAGTGCAAGAACAGATGTCATCAAGAAAGAGGACAAGAATGGCCGTCAAAATACCTAATTAGCACGTCAATTCGGATGAATGGCGGGCCCATTAATGAATACGGAAAAGGGGCAACAGAACAAACGGCAAGTACAGAAAAACGAAATTCTTGTCACATGTGTTATCCTAGTGGACAGTCCAGCAGGGAAAGTCCACTAAAGAAAATTAAATCTAAAATCCAGTCACAGCGGTTACAGCCAATCAAAAGCCAGAAAAGGGATCAAGAAATTGGAGGGAATTTAAGCGCAAGAGTCGGCGTCGTTCTAAGTAACGGATGTCTCGACGGGACAAACCATCAATGCTATAGCTTTGAAGCTATGGAGGAACTAACAGACTATACGCTCGCAATATTACTTACGCAGTGGCATAGGACGAAAGAACAGAGCGGATCTTTTCTCTTGATCGATGCTTGCAAGCCCCGCAGGCTTACAAGAAATTACCCATAGCTTTTTGTGGCAACCATACGTTTATGCTTTGTGCCCTGCAGGCATTTCTTCAATTGTTACAGCCAAAACATTTCTGTGGGTCTAGAATGAAGAGAGTGAGAGGAATGGAAGAATCAGGGTGAAGAGCACCACAATCCTACAGAAACAAACGATTGCTACTCCACAGGCGGTAAAGTTACTGAAAGAGCTGCGATTGGAAGGATTGCAAAGCAAAGATTGGACATTGCACCATAGACAGTACATGTTACAATTCTTGCAGAACTTTGAGCCAAGGACAGGAGCAACAACGGTGAAGGGAGTTGAATTAGTAATTACTCCCCTATACCTACAGCAATTGTTTCGATTGCCAGCAGGTCAGGTGCATGTGGAGGAGCACAGGGCAAGACTGCAAATAGGGGACTTATTCCAAGAAGGGAGTTTCTTTAAAACTCAGGGTTATGCTTGTACCAAGACCGTGTACCCAGGGCTAAGGGAGGTAGGCCAGGTATTGAACGTTCTGTTTGCCATGAAACAGAACCAACAGTATTTGAGCAGATCCTTCACAGAAGAAATACTCAAAGCCCTGAGAGGAGAAGAGGTAGAATGGGCGGACATAATGTACAACGCACTGGTAGAGGAGATGAAAAGATTACAGGGTACTGCCGCAAAGTCTCCTATCATAGTGTCTGGCCCAATCATTGCTCAAATAATTCTTGATTCTGGCATACTTGATGCTCGAGAAAGAAAGGAGATGGGAGTGTTTGAGCCAGAAACCACTGCAATGGAAGAGCAAGGCTCTTCACACAGTGAGGGTGGACTGGCAGGGCAACCCGAGAATAAGAGACAGAGGCGGGGAAAGACTGTAGTGGCGGATCCACTGGCTTCACGGAATCCGCATGATAATGTTTCCCAAGCTCTTGTGCAGGAAGGGGCACAGCAGCACAGAGAACTGCTATTACTGGAAGCAGGACCTTCAGAGAGGGAAGAGGAAGTTACTTCAGTATCACAGCCATCACAGCCAGATGATCGGCTTGTCACAAAGTTACCACAAGTTGTCCATGCAGTTCAACCATAAATAATTGATTTAGAAAAGAAGGGTTAGATATTCCCACTACAGAACAGGTGGTGGCAGAAATTGAGAAGGGGGACCTTCTCTATGAATATTCTGGTATGGTCAAGGACACAGTGATTCCGGAGGTGCAACGGTTGTCCAGGGGAAACCCTGCGGTGCATATAATACACACACCTGTGACGGAGGTACCACAGGTAGAATGTCAAGACACTGCAGCACCGGTGACGGATGAAGTGGTTCAGGAAGAAAATCTGGTGGGGCAATGGCCTGAGTGGTTCGTAAGGCATCACACTGTTGAGGATCAGGGAGAACAACAGCAAGCTCACCAAGATGACCCTCAACAGGCTATGCTTATGAGTTCCATAAGCAGGACACTTAATTTGCTGGGGACTTATGTCAAATCCCATGTTCCCACTACTCAATTGGCAGCTTTGAGGGAGGAACTCAGGAAGGAGTTTGAGGCTCGACTTGCCACAGAGTGTGCAAACAAGGTCAATGAAGAGGTCACTCTCAAGATGCAGCAAGACTTGGAGAATAAAGAAGCGGCTTTGCAATTGGCCAAGGAACAATTGATTGAGGCAGGCCTCGCGCAAGACCACTTGCACGAAGCACATAAGCAACAGCTATACCAAATGCAAGTGAAGCATGAAAGCAAGTTGCAAGAAGTGAATGCACTACATATGGAGTTGCAGACAGTGCATGACAGGATGGCCATACAATGTGCTACACTCACAACTATGCTTGACCAATCTACAAAAGAAATAAACAGTCAAGCGGAAAGATATACGAAGGCAGAGGCAGAGAATGTTGAGCAAGTGAAACTGATTGTCGATATGAAGAATACAATCTATCGCAATGAGGATACTTTCAAGCAATACAGGCAGGTTGAAGCTGACCAAGAGAGGCACATCCTGGAGTTGCAACAAACGGTCATGGCCAATAGAAATGAAATCTCTGTCACTAACAAGGCTTGGAAGGAAGCCAATAATCTGCTTGCTACCTATGCAAATTTGGTTGAACCTCATGCGAAGCGAATGGAGGCTTTACAACAGCAGTTATATATGTACAAACTCAGAGAGGAGCACACTCTCAGAGGTACCACAAGCAACTTGGTGGATAACCACCTTATGCAGGTCTGGTTAGCACAAGGGCCAGTGGAGGGCAAAGCACCACAAAAGCTCACCCAAAGCGAGATGAATGAGCTCAAACTGCAAGTGCAGAACATTGCCACAACTACTATAGACAATGTCTATAGTAGGATAGCGGAGTTACAGGAGGATGTAGACGGCCTGCAGACTCAAGTGGAGGACCTCACTTCAAATATCGACAAGAGAGTCTGTGTACCTGAGGAACAACTAATGGCTTCTTATTTACAAGCCAGAACTTTGGCTTTTCAGTCTTCTTCACAGGAGGTGCAGGAGATGCCAATGATACAAGAGCCAGTGCCACCAACACCACAACAAGTCACTGTGCCAGTAGCTGACCCTGTTGTTACTACAGCCACACCACAGCCACCACAGCCTGAGGTATGGGGGAATGCTGTTTTTAACCCACCTAAAACTCCAGCTGCAAGGGAGTACAGTACGGCTATGATTATGCCCTTCAACCAAATTCCCATTGTGTTGGATTTGGCTTGGAAAGAATTTAGTCCTCCGCAGTCATTGGCACATTACTATCAAATCATGCGCATTTGGCTGCCAGTGGCAACTAGAATTAAGGTTCTTCCAAACAATCGACCCATTGAAGATCATCACTTTGCGCAGTACTGGCATGAGGCAAGTACCATGTTGAAGGAATTAATTGCCTTCCAAGTTGTACATGGATTCATTTATACCAAGACCAAGGAGGTAGCAAGTATTGTCATGGGATGCGGGCTGTACTACGCTGCTTGTTTTCTGGTACGTTATCACATCGAGCAGCACAAGATGCAATCGCGCTTTCTGAGTTATTCCAGTGGGGATCATTGGGTCTTACCTTCAGTGCCACCTCATATGTACTTATATGAGGCAAAAGTTATGATGCAAAAGGATTCTCAAATTCGTTCATGGTTTCATGCGGCCTGGAACAATTTGTCAACACAGAAATTCGGCCCTGACGATATTTTCTTTAAGGGACATGAGGCATGGAAATACTTGCACAATTCACAAGTCATTGGTACCCCACTCACCTGGACAGACAAGGAGCTCAGGGTCTTCACCAATTTTACCATTCAGCGTTTACAGCAAGTTTTAAAGTTTAAACTTCCAGACATGGTAGGACAACATTGTATGCCCCAGAGGATTCCACAAAAAGTTCGGCAGTTAAAACATCTGAGAGGCGATGAGGATTATGATACAACTGTTTCTTCAGCGGACTCTTTTGACATGGGAGAAGACTATGCAATTCAGATGGCAGAGAAGAAGCGACGGGGGTCTCCTATGCCTGAAAGATTACCTTGATATCAACCTCCAGAGGGCCTCACATATCCAGGTAGTGTTCAATCATCTCCGTCAACCAGTGACAGACCTCGGGCTCATACACGGAGTCCTTCACGAGACTCTCAACGTCAGAAAGGTGCTCGCTCACAAAGGTTTGCTAATCCCAATCAGTAAACCGTGAGGACACGGCTTTTTGAGAGGGGAAGGGGTAATGTTAGAGGACTGTCTGGGACTTAGACACTTATACGGGATCTGTGGGATACCCTTAATTTTTGCACAGACTGAGACCAACAGGAGCCTTAGGGGCGACAGCAGCGCACTTTGGAGGGGGGTTACACAGCCCGTCACAGCCGACATAGCCCGTCACAGCCAACACAGCTCGTCACAGTCCGACACAGCCGACACAGCCAGACATAGCCGTCACAGCCAGTCACAGCTCGACACAGTCGCACAGCCAGTCACAGCTTGACACAGCTGTCACGACCATAGGGAACGAATAGCAGGACAGGGAACGACTGGGGGGAACAACATCTGCGAATGGAACATGTTAGTACACGGATGACGGTTAGTGAGGGAAACGGTTAGAACAATGGGTAGGAAGATAAAGCCAGGAGCGAGGATGGGAAAATGATCACTTCTTGGGAAATTCTGAGAGAATGGGGCGAGGGATCACTGCTGGGGGGGGGGAACTCGGGAGGAAAGGAGGAGAAAGCGCATCTCTGAGCGGAAGGAGGGAGAGCACATAGTAGGAGGAGGACGATCTGTTGATGCTTAATGAATGCAAGCAGTAGAGTTGTAATGTAAAGCAGATTAGAGACTCCATGGCTTCAACCTGATACTCGATAGATATTAATCTGATACATACTTCATACTCACACTGTGTAGAGAGATCTGAATGAAGCTGTGGAATGAATGGATGAGTTGATGGAATCCGATAGATTGCTGAAGCAAACTGATACTTAATTACCAATAGTAAGGTAACCAGCTAACATGAATGCGGGAAGGAAAACAAATAGGAAACACCCCCATGATACACTAGCTGTAGGTCATGACTGATTGTTCTGAGCGGGCTGAGTGCTTAGAGATTTCCAACTCTTCTATCTTGGAGTTTCCGCCTCGGATAGTG
Organism: Takakia lepidozioides; assembly: GCA_030704615.1. Classification (NCBI taxonomy): domain Eukaryota; kingdom Viridiplantae; phylum Streptophyta; class Takakiopsida; order Takakiales; family Takakiaceae; genus Takakia; species Takakia lepidozioides. The sequence continues at coordinate 31,618,014 of CM060733.1, forward strand.
AAGGGATGGGTGAGTAAAAGCACCGTGACATTACCCTGATAGTTGCCCCTGGAATTTCCTTGGCAATTCCCTCTTGGATTACCTCTCCCTTCCATACCATTGTTATCACCACCAGGCCTACCATAGTGGTCCTGATCACTGTTTCTTCTTGGCTGGGGCTGCACTTGATGCACCCTTACTTGCCTAGGTTCTCTAGCTGCTGTCCTTCTATTGTAGTAACAATTCTCAGTAGAATGGTTATCCATTTTACAAATAGTACAGTGTTTCTCCTTCATGTGGCATTCAGTGGTGGTATGGCCTTCATTCTGGCACTTTGCACACCATACACCATTCCTCCAATGTGTTGCAGCCTCTGTGGCATACTTCTTCAAGATTTCTTCTAATCTTTTCTCATAGTTATCCCTCTTCAACTTCTCCTTCCTCTTACTCTTCCTTTTCAGCTCTTGCTCTTCTTCCTCATCTGACTCATCCTCAGAGTCCTCATCATCCCTTTTCTCTCTCCTGAGCATTCCCAATTGCTCAATTCTGTTTGCTGTTTCAAATGCCTCCTCCACTACATTATGGGGTAACATATCCACTTTCTTCTGCAACTCTGGTCTTAGTCCACTCACAAACCAAGTCTTCTATAAACCTGGTGCTGGTACAGCAGCCAGCTTTTTCATCATCAATTCCATCTTTTCCATATACTCCTCAACAGTTTCATGCTTCTTTTGCTTTAACTGTTGTAAACTTCCATACACTTCATCCTCAGTTTTACTTGTCCTGAACCTATTTCGGAATGCTGTATTCAAGCCATTCCAGGTTAGGAAATGATTATCAGGGAATCTTGCATACCATTCACTTGCTTTCTTGATAAGTGAACAAGGAAACAATCTCATCTTGGCATCATCGCCATTCTAATTGTTCACTATACACATGTGCTCAAATTGGCTAATGTGTACATTGGGATCCCCTTTTCCTGAATATATTGGAAAATGTGGTTTTGCCCGTGTTGGTTGTAACGCCATCTGTGGCCCTACCTTCTGCCCACTGACAGGTGCTGGTCCTCGAGGACCTGTTGTAGTTGTGGTGGATCTTTGTCGCGCGGCTTTTACTCACCCATCCCTTCGCTATCCGAGGCGGAAACTCCAAGATAGAAGAGTTGGAAGTCTCTAAGTACTCAGCCCGCTCAGAACAATCAGTCATGACCTACAGCTAGTGTATCATGGGGGTGTTTCCTATTTGTTTTCCTTCCCGCATTCATGTTAGCTAGCTACCTTACTATTGATAATTAAGTATCTGTTTGCTTCATCAATCTATCGGATTCCATCAACTCATCCACTCATTCCACAGCTTCACTCAGATCTCTCTACACAGTGTGAGTATGAAGTGTGTATCAGATTGATATCTATCAAGTTTCAGGCTAAAGCCCTGGAGTCTCTAATCTGCTCTACATTACAATTCTACTGCTCTACATTATAATTCTACTGCTTGCTTCCATTAAGCATCACAGATCATCCTCCTCCTACTCCGTGCTCTCCCTCTTTCTGCTCAGAGATACGCTCTCTGCCTCATTTCCCCCCAGTGATGTCCGAAGTCCTTCCCCCCCAAGAAGTGATCTCCAGAATCGATCATTTTCCAGTCCTTGCTCCTAGCTTTATCTTCCTACCCGTTGTTCTAACCGTTTCCCTCACTAACCGTCGTCCGTGAACTAACATGTTCCATTCGCAGGTGTTGTTCCCCACATTCGTTCCCTGTCCTGCTATCCGTTCCCTATGGTCGTGACAGCTGTGTCAAGCTGTGACTGGCTGTGTGAAACTGTGACCGGCTGTGACTGGCTGTGCGACTGTGTTTGGCTGTGTCGGGCAGTGACTGGCTGTGTGGCTGTGTCGGCTGTGATGGGCTGTGTTGGCTGTGATGGGCTGTGTCGGGCTATGACGAGCTGTGTTGACTGTGTCTGGCTGTGTCGGCTGTGTTGGCTGTGACGGGCTGTGTCGGGCTGTGACGAGCTGTGTTGACTGTGTCGGGCTGTGTCGGCTGTGTTGGATGTGACGGGCTGTGTAACCCCCCCCTAAAGTGCGCTGCTGTGACCCCTAAGGCTCCTGTTGATCTCAGTCTGTGCAAAAATTAAGGGTACCCCACAGATCCCGTATAAGTGTCTAAGTCCCAGACAGTCCTCTAACAATCTTCCACCAAGTGGTGGCCCCTGAGCACTCCCAGCTATTGGCCCCAAGGTAAAAAAATCCCCCACCAAGAAGTGATCTCCAGACGTGCCCCTTCCTGCACAAAAACTTGGGAAACATTATCATGCGGATTCCGTGAAGCCAATGGATCCGCCACTACAGTCTTTCCCCGCCTCTGTCTCTTATTCTCGGGTTGCCCTGCTAGTCCACCCTCACTGTGTGAAGAGCCTTGCTCTTCCATTGCAGTGGTTTCTGGCTCAAACACTCCCATCTCCTTTCTTTCTCGCGCATCAAGTATGCCAGAATCAAGAATTATTTGAGCAATGATTGGGCCAGACACTATGATAGGAGACTTTGCGGCAGTACCCTGTAATCTTTTCATCTCCTCCACCAGTGCGTTGTACATTATGTCCGCCCATTCTACCTCTTCTCCTCTCAGGGCTTTGAGTATTTCCTCTGTGAAGGATCGGCTCAAATACTGTTGGTTCTGTTTCATGGCAAACAGAACGTTCAATACCTGGCCTACCTCCTTTAGCCCTGGGTACACAGCCTTGGTACAAGCATAACCTTGAGTTTTAAAGAAACTCCCTTCTTGGAATAAGTCCCCTATTTGCAGTGTTGCCCTGTGCTCCTCCACATGCACCTGGCCTGCTGGCAATCGAAACAATTGCTGTAGGTATAGGGGAGTAATTACTAATTCAACTCCCTTCACCGTTGTTGCTCTTGTCCTTGGCTCAAAGTTCCGCAAGAATTGTAACATGTACTGTCTATGGTGCAATGTCCAATCTTTGCTTTGCAATCCTTGCAATCTCAGCTCCTTCAGTATCTGCATCACCTGTGGGGTAGCAATCGTTTGTTTCTACATAATTGTGGTGCTCTTCACCCTGATTTCCTCCATTCCTCTCACTCTCTTCATTCTAGACCCACAGAAATGTTTTGGCTGTAACAATTGAAGAAATGTCTGTAGTGCACAAAGCATAAATGTATGGTTGCCACAAAAAGCTATGGGTAATTTCTTGTAAGCCTGCGGGGCTTGCAAGCATTGTTCAAGAGAAAAGATCCGCTCTGTTGTTTCGTCCCTATGCCACTGCGTAAGTAATATTGCGAGTGTATAGTCTGTTAGTTCATCCATAGCTTCAAAGCTATAGCATTGATGGTTTGTCCCGTCGAGACACCCGTTACTCAGAACGACGCCGACTCAATAGTTATTGAGCTAATAATAAAATCAATATCTATCCATTTACTATCAGTGACATCGTACTTGAACTTCAGATGCCCTCTAGACTTAGAGAAGTAATTTAATAGTACCATGATAGTGGTTGTTGGTTTGTTCAAGAGATCTAAGTACTGGCTGACGGGAGATCCCCCATCTAGTACCCACCTTCCTCCTCATCTTCTGTATCCTACCTATCCATACCAGCAGAAACTGATGCTGGTTCACCCCTCTGCCCTCCCTTACCTTTATTTCTACTCAAGGCAACATTTCAACTTGCATCCATAGACTGCTTAACACGTGTATTTCAAAAATACCTCCAGCCTATGAGTAATTCTAAATAAAGTGTAATTGGAGCCTTTAACCTCTACCCTATATTTGTTTAAATGCTCCCGCCTATATTTTTCATACCCTATATTACTCTTAAAAATGTTCTAATTTTTACTTGTAGAGAATATATGACATCATTTTTTTTTTTGCACGTTAGGTGGTAATTTTTGGAAGTGGATCCCCCTAAAGTAGGTTCTGGTTATCTCTCCTACCTTAGACATGTCCATGTTTTCCAGCGTTTACACTGTTTTGCTTCCTGACCAAGGAATTGAGCTACACTTTATAGCCTGCTTGCTTTTTCATAGGTAGCCATCTGATAAAGAAGTCGGGGTTCATGAGAGGAAGATAATGGGGGTAGACACTTCATTCTCACCTGCACTAACCTACTGCTGTGTGGCCATGAGTGATGTAGGCATGGATGATCATTTGTACGATGCTATTCTCCACAGGTGCCAAACCGGCACCCACCTTAGTGACATATCCAAGCTACTGGAAGTTCCTCCTAGGTCCGTTGTCCCTGCCTTTCTTGAATTGTACCATGCTTCCAACTTTGCTGGCCATTTGGGGGTTACCAAAACTGTAAAGAGATTGTAGGAGCAGTATCACTGGAAATGATCAGTCAAGGATCAGTTTCAGCTTTCATAGTAAGATCTGTACCCTGTCATGCCAAGACCATCCTGCCTAGGATCGAAACATATTTACCTTTACAGCCAATCCATGTGACTGAACCATTTGCAAGGGTCGGCTTAGATCTAGTTGGACCTCTTAAATCCACGTCCAAAGACCATGCATACCTTGTTGTAGCTACAGATTACCTGACGAATTGGGTTGAGCTCCGACCTCTGGTTGCTAAGAACAGTGATGAGGTGGTAGAGTTCTTCTTTGATAAGGTGATCCTCCGCCATGGTTGCCCTCTTAAGATCCTCACGGATCAAGGTACCGAGTTCTGTAACCAACTTATGGGAGATTGTCTTGTTTAATCTCAACACTAAACATGCAGTGACTGCTCCTTATAATCCCCAATGCAATGGTTTGACAGAACGATTTAACAAAACCATGTGCTAGATAATAGAGAAGAATATGACTCTTTTGACAAATGGGATATTGCTGTGCCTATTCTACTCTTTGCCTATCAGACTTCAATACATGCCAGTACCAAGATCTCCCATTTTGAGCTTTTGTATGGTAGAAAGTGTCGTACTCCTTTGCATATCTCCTGGCTGCAGGTCTCAGCTACTGAACCTAAGAATTGAGAAGAGTTTTTACTAACCATGGATGCTAAACGTCGTCGTTTGAGGGAAATAACTAAGTTTAACATTGTCTTTGCTCAGGCTTCTCAAACAAAGAATTACAATCGAAGGGATGTATCCATTGCTGAAGAGTAGCTTTGCCTTTCGTGTTAGTTTTCTGCACCATATGTAACAACTGGGGTTTTTCCTAGGGGATGTTTTGTCCTTCGCCCAACTTGCAGGGCAAGGTTTTTTTCTCCTAGGCTTTTTCATCCCTCTTGCATTGGGTATATAGTTTGTTTAGGCTAGATTCTTCTTTGTTCTTCATGAGCTCTCCGCTCGCAGGAGCTCGCAAGTTTTAGAGGCCCCAACATGCTACACATATGTGGAGATGAGATTCCTCCTCACCTGTTTATTCGGCTTGGATGAATGGAGGGAGAATGTGGTCCGGATGAGGTATGGACGGAGATATGATGTAGTTTGGATGATCTTGCACTTTGTGCATGAGGATGAGCTGACAACAGCTTACGACTTTAATACGTATAATTGTCTTATTCTAACAGCTAGTTTAGCATTAGATTAGGATGGAACTAGGTGATGTGGCTTCTTTCTATGGTTGTGCTGGAACGACATTTGGCTGGTCTGTGTGTAAGTGCCACGCGGCACAAAGATTAGATTACGCCCTAATACTATTTAAGCTCATTGCTGTGGCAGTCTGGGTGGTGGATTTCATCTGATGTGTGTACGTACGCTCTGTGCTTGAGTGTTTGTATGAATGTTGCATGGATGTGCAAGTCCATTGAATCATCTTCGTGAGATTCCGTCCTCTCTACCAGGCCCTTCTGCCGACTACATCCCCCTTAACTAGTCAGTCTAAGCCGGTAGAGGAAGGGGAATAACCCCCTGGCCTCGGTATCGTGCTTCACATGACAGCGTCCTGTTCATTTAAAATTTAAAAAAAAAGAAAAAAGAAAAAACACAAAAGTAGTGGATCCGCCCTCAGGGGTTTCCTTTTTAAGAAACAAAGTTCAAATCGTAAACATGTAAATGGACAGTGCTGTAGGTAAACGTGGCTATTCCTGACTGCCCCGGCGGCCAAGAGCCGTTCATCTTGATGCTTCAGATCCGTACACGTGCTGAGCCAGCCCGTGAACGCTGGATTCTGCCTGGGACACGTGGTGGGCTACAAATACCCATGGCTTTTATAATTCTTCTACGTTCACCCAACTAGTCCAAACATACGATACATTTCATCCATGGATCCCACGAACAGACACATCCATCCATTCGGGTGTACGTGTTGGATTCGTGACCTTCCAGATGGTAGCATGCCGATGGTGAGACTGGATATAGCCGGTGGTCATTGGCTGCAGCAGGTCAAGAATGGATGAATGTATCCTTGAACCGTGAGTGAGAGAGTGAGGTTGTTCGGTGATGAAGGGCAGTTTGGTCGGCTGACCGGTTGTTTCGAGAGGCTGTCTGATGGTGGGGAAGACGGAGGTAGAATCACAATGCAAGACATAGAGAGGGCACTGCCTCGTTCTTCCTGAAGAGATTCGTGTTGCTGCATAAATCTTCTCAAGGCTGTGAATGGTCTCACTTGCTGCATCACCTCGCATTGGGTGAGAGAGAGAGAGAGAGAGAGTTCGCATTTGGGATAGCAGCTCTGCTCAAGGGCCAAAGTGTGCTGATTTACAGCGATGGCGGGATCTCTGCTAGACTCGATTTCCAACCCCTCCCAGCATAACTGTTCAGCATCCCAAATCCTTCCTGCAAATGGGGTTGGCTGCCTGAATCATGCCCTGCCTTTCATGAGAATATCAAAGCACTCTTACAAGGTGGGGTCCTGTGCGTCTCCACATTTTGATGGGCTACAAGTGAACGTCAAAGAATTCAGCCAGTCGTTGAATTGGAATGTGACATGGAGACAGAGGTCTCTTGTTTTCTGGGGAGGGAGAAGGGAGAAGGGGAGAAAACCTTGGCAACCAGCTAAGGTTGCCAACGTCTCAGTGGAAGTGCAAGACGATGTGGAAAGAGAGAGTGGCAAGGCCAACACCGTGCGCATCCATTACAACAGGTTGCTCCAGTTCTTGTGGGCCTGAATCGTTACTGCTAGATTTCCTCTCAGCATTGTGATTTCAGACTGTGATGTACCTTGGAATATTTTGCTTTATTTTCTAGGACCCACATTGTGAGAGTTGTCTCAAAATTCTACGTTTTTCATGTGGAAATCCGCATAGCTCGCAAATTTTGGCATGGGAGGACTCTGTACTTTACAAACTATTGGGGGTTTAGACGTACTCCGTTTGGTAGATTTGGCATCGTCCCAGTCCGACGAGATAAAAGCTTGGTTAGTGTTACAGCTCCTGTACTGCTGAATTGTCATTTCCTAACTCAACAAGTGCTTGAAATCTCATGAACATGGTGAGTCTGATTTTTCTACGACTACCTACTGGTGATCTAAATGTGAACTTGCAGCCAATATGGTCCAATGAAATTCTCTTCACAGCTCAAGGTTGGCCGTATTGCAGGTGCTTGCTCGGGGCATCTGTGCACGCCTTGACCAATGTTGCTACAGGCTGCAATCTGATCGCCATTTTTCATAGTTTTTCGAGGGATGGGTTTAGGACTGGTCCAACACCTTGAACATTGTGCAGGGTTGTGTGATCACAAAGTACTCCAGTTGAAAAATAGCAAGCGGTTTAGGTACAATGAGCTACAAAGGCAATCCAACTTATGCATTCCTGCCTACGGATTCCAATGTAAAACCCGCCTGGTTGATGAGGGCATGGATTAGGGGGCAATATGGGTGGCTACTGGTGTGAATTATGTGGATGATTTCCATTCCCCATTGCCTTGAGGGGGATTCCTGCATATTCTGCAAAGGTTTGGCACAGGAGAAGGGCATCTTGTTGACAGTTCAATTTTGCTTGTGATGTAGGAAGAGTGGGAAGTACGACAAATGGGGCCTGCATGTGTGGGGAGATACTGATGTTACGACTGCCTGGGACAGCCCGCTTGGCCCATCAGGTTCAGACGAGTTTGGGGTCTACTGGGAAGTGGAAGCCAAGCAGGATGGCACTGTGCATTTTCAGGTCCACCAGGGAGATGCCAAGGTTTCACTCTCTCATTTCTCTGTTCTACCCTGTTCAATGGATCCTCGTGGCTCGTTATAAAGTTACTTCCTTCGTTTCTCTCTGCGGACGATGTAAAGTACCATTTCATTTCTCTCTCTTTCAGGAAGACCTGGTTGAGAACTTTCTCAACGCGCCTGAGGCCATTTAGGTCTCTTAATGGTATTAGAAATTTTTTCTTGTTCTCCCTTTCAGTAAGCCAAATGATACAGTCTTTCTTTCTCCCACAAGGAGGGAATGGATATGGGGCTAATGATACATGGGTAGGCTAGCATAGAGCTCTGTAGAGGGAAGTGGATAAAGCCCGGGACAAAAGAAGGGATGAGAACCCTCATTGAACGGGTGTGTGATGTTATAGAGTCACCCCAACCTCAGGGTGCTATTGAGCCAGCCCAGCCTTAGGATCAGGGTCAAAGTAGATCTTACTGCAATTTCTGGGTGTGACCGATCCTTTAAATTCAGTTAGTTCGACTATGGCCGCTGGCCTCCAGTGGCATACTAAAATTCTTTAATCTCTGACGTTGCCATAAACGGGTCACATAGAAGCAGAAATTGCTCTTAATGATTTCGCTTGTATTTTTTTCAGACACATGCTGCAAACTAGTCAGATGGGGAGAAATCTCGTATTTGGTGCTATATGGCAAGGGGATAGCTGATCGCTTGAAAGTTAAAGGGGGTAGATGAGATAAATAGCTGCTTGGTTAACGTTTTGGAGGGGTGTTTTGTGCAATTTTGTGATGCAGGACTGTTCAGGCTCAGTGTCAAGTGCAAAAAAAATGGCTGATGTGTGGTTGGTGTCAGAGAAGCCGACAGTTTTTGCTGAAAAGCCTGACCTAGCGTCCCTTCCTCATGTATGCAGGCCGAATCCAGTATGGAAGTTTGTAAGAGTGTTTTGGCAAGGCTCAAAACAGCATTTCTTGATAATCTCAAGGAGAAATGTTATGTGGGTTAGGCTAATTTACAGAAGAAAATGCCCTCTCAATTGTCAGGGTTTCCAAAACTTGTTTACGATGTGCACGTGATTGTCAACTTGTTTTAACTGGGGGAATGACAAGCAGTTAAGTTCTAGTGAGTTGATAATGATGACAAGATTGCTGATCTCGTCACACTACACAGGGTGATATTGGCCTGGCGCGAGCATTTTGGGTTGCAGCAGATGTGTTGGCATGGACTTCCGAAATTGAAGATGCCCAGTTTTATCTCCATGCCAGCGAAACTGCCACTTTGAAGCTCACTGGGAAAGGTGTTGAAGGTAAATAAGTTAACATTTAGCTGCCTCTGTGTTTTACTCTCAAAAAACATGTTCATAAATAGTCCACACGGTCATAGATTGTCAAGCTATATGTGTACTCTTCTCACAAAGGTCTGTTGGACTTGGCTTGAGCAGGGGCAGATGTCTCACTAAAGCTGGAAGAAGATCCAACTGGCCTACCTGTTGAGGTATATCGATGATTTAACTCTCTCAGCGTCTATGTTCTGTGGTAGCTAACAGGATGCAAATGGTCACATGCCATCCAATGAACCATTCTTTCAATATGAGCAGGAACTGTGCACTTTCACCAATTCCATGGGGGCAAGCCTTTGGTGTTACATTGAGGGAGTTGGAATACATAACTGGTGATAGAAACAAATAGTGGGAAGGGTGGGGATACCCTCGACTGTTAAAACCCCCCAGCTATCCAAGGACGTTCAGTATGCCCTCAAGGGCCTCAGTTGTATGTATCCTGACTATATATCTCTGCTTTCATCTCTAATTGCTTGCAAGTCCCCGGTTTTCAGATTGAGTATACCCCACAAGCATATGCATGCTTTGGATAAACTTCAGTGCACTTGCTTATGGGAGCCTCATGCGACCTTGGCAGGTGGTGAAGAAGTTCCCTCACATCAATGGCTACCGGGCCCTTCGGTTGCCTCAGGGGTATGATGCCAAGATCCTGGTCAAATGCCAGCTGGCTTTATCATCTGTTAATGGTAAGAATGTACTTCCAGTGAACTTGGTATAGTCAGCGTATTGAACCAGCCCAAATTGTTTCCAGAAGCGAATTGTTAGTCTTGATGTAAGCAAGAAAAAGTCTCCAATATCTGTTCCCCTGAAGCTCTTGATGATTGCAGAAATTAATCTGTTGTCAACTGCTTAAAGAGTTGTTAAAGAGTTGTTGACTCGACTAGCAGTGACATGTCTGTTGTCCACTGCCTATGGACAGCCAACGGAGCTCCCATTGACGCTGTAGGGGTCCAGCTCCCAGGTGTCTTGGATGCCCTATTTGCGTATGATGGTCCACTCGGTGTCATCATTTCAGAAGACACTGTCTCACTGAATGTGTGGGCTCCCACAGCTCAGGTAGACACACTCATCATCATGTTCCAACCGGCCTACTTTATGTTCTAGCATGTCTTTGTGATGTGATTCTGGGGTCATGTTGTGATGGCTTACTGCAAAGCTGAATGGCAAGAACATTCATTGGAGCAGTGCCATAGCTGCCATAGCTCTCTGGAAGTAAATGAAGGAAACTGTATTCATACTTGAGAAAGAAAGAAACCTTATAATGTCCATGGAGGGCTCTTGGGACCCATCGGAAAAAGTAGAACAACGAGAAACAACTCCACAAATAAGAGGGTTGTGTATTCGTGCCACCTGCTTGCGTGAGCTATGATGTGACCTGCACAGGTATTGATGGGCACAATATGGGAGCTATCTTGCGCTTGAATGTACAGACACTAGGAAACTCAGACTCTGCAAAAGTATCAGGTTCTCTTTGGTATGGCTGTCATCGATGGGAGTGGCTATTGATCATAGCACAGCCCTTCCTAGATACTTATTGATATAGGACACAAGGTCTCCCTCTGGACTTGACTACACTGTGACAGAGGCAAAATTACCCCCAAGTGGTTGTATTGCAGAATCTGCATGTGCTTTTGTACTCCACACCTACGGGTGGTGAGCCTGAAGAAGTGGTGCAGCTCAATGAGAGTAATGGGGTATGGACAGTGCATGGACCCAGCCATTGGAAGGGGAAGTACTATCTCTATGAGGTCACTGTATTCCATCCGAGAACCCAGCGTATTGAGAAATCTCTGGCAACTGATCCATACTCTCGGGGGTAAGTGCATTTAAACTTACAGAACATGCTTATGGCTTTGTGTTCTTCCTTAACAGGTAAATATGGCCAGCCTTTACCTCTCGCTTCTTTCTTTCAGCTCAGCACCTTTACAAACATTGTCAAGAAGTCCAGCTTTAGTTTCCTCTATCTGCAATACCAGTGAGTCAATGGGTGACAGCACAAAATGGATGTGCGCACACTGGAAGTATATTTGTCATAAGTTCTTATTTATTAATTGATGGACCTGACTGGTCCTCTCCATATCATATCAACAATGAACAACCAAGCTGGGGGAAGAAAAGCATGGATAGAAGCTGTTCAAGTGTTGCTACTGAATAAGGCATTACCACTATAATCAACCACTAACAATACTGCAAACCATCTATCTAGGAGAAAACAGTGCTGTCTTCTGAACTCAAATGAATCCCTAATGATCCCTTAGTGGTTATAAGGGCTTGCACAATGATTTATTGTTCCACCAAATGAAAAGTTTACTCTACTTTAATATATATTCTCTTTTTTAATGCTTGGAACCTATAGGTGCAGCTATCAACAAATCAACATTTCAATCTCGTGTTGTTGTGAACCAGTCTTTCGGCCAATGGGGAACGGTCTTTTATAGTTGATCTGGCAGACGAGTCGCTTATGCCAGAAGGCTGGGCAACACTTGCAAATGAGAAGCCTACACTGGAAGCTTTCACTGACATTGCCATTTATGAACTGCACATCAGAGATTTCAGGTTCACCTCTCAACCCTTCCCAGCAATCTATTTCTGCATGTTGTTGGGGAAGAAATGAAATGATACTTTACAAGAAATGAAATGAAATGAAATGTTGCTTTATCACGTCCGCAGAAAGCTCATAGAGCTTGTGGGACAAAATGGAAGAAAACATGAGAGAGGAACAAAACCAGAACCCAAGAATAATAACTAATGTTCTAACGATTGTCTAAGGGTGAAGGCCTCGTGCAGGTATGCTGCCAAGCATTTTTGATCCTCATAGTGGAAGACATCAGTGAGAGATTGGGTTCCACTGAATAAACAGTGGAATCTCCCACTCGTAGTATAGAGGGCAGTAGAAGAATGTTCTTCAGTTTCAATTTCCTGGCTGCACCCTATGCAAGCTGGACATAGGCGGTCCTCCCGTTGCAGGTTTTCCCATCTGCCAGTCTCTATCCGTAGGTTGTGGGAACCCACCCTGAAGTGCCCCAATGCCCTCAGGAGGGAAGGAGATAAGGATGCTGAAAGAAACTAAGAAACAAACAAACTTTATACCATTCGAAGAGGGCTACAAGGGCCCATGGGACAGGAAGAGAGATGAGAGGTCTCCATTGGTTGAAGAGTCTAGGATCTGTGGGAGGTGTGGTTTTGTTTTGCAATCAAGCTCAACATCCGAGCAGGGTACAAACATCTTGTGTTGCTATGTGCCTGGCAGCGCTTCTGATAGGACTGTTGATCCTGGAGTACGAGGGGGATACCTTGCCTTTGCACAAAAGGTATGGAAAAGGATATTAGATGTTGGCAATCTAGTAGGTAATTGTTGTAATTACTGTGAACTAAGGTTGTGCATCTATCTACATCACTCACTTGAATCCACTATTTTGAATTAATTTTGACACCCAGGAATAGTGGATGAAGGATTCCATCATAAGTTTTTGCCACTATTTATTACCGTCAAATGAGTGCTTACCACGTAAGGATTTAATCCAAATAGTGGGTGGCCATATTATCTAGCAGATTCAGGGTTAGTGGGTGTAGATGGAAACACACCCTTAAGGAGCTTTTCTTCCAGCCGGAACCTACTGATTTCCAATGCTCTGCAGCTGCTTGGCATAGAAACAGCAACTAATTTTCACTGATGATTACATCATTCTAGCTATACTACTGAGAAAGTATAGGACAAATTTGCACTTTGTTTATGTAGAGTACCATTTCATTTCATTTCATTTATTTAAGAGTTTTTTCTGATGAACAATGGAAATAGCATAGAGTGCTAGCAAATTGAGTTACCCAATGTGTAACTAAAGCTCCTGGGGTCAGGTCCTTCAAGTCAGAGCTGGAGAAAACACCACAGACAACTCTGACAAGTGGAATCCGGATTGAAGTTTGTGACCTTGCTCTCTCCGTTTAGACTACACCTCTTTGTATCATCTTTGTATGTAGACTTTATTAGACAACAGGTTCAGTTCTGATTCAGAAAGTGAATCTGCAGGAGTCTGCAGGTGTAGCCCATCTAAAGAAGCTGGCTGAGGCAGGGCTTACACACATTCATTTGTTGCCTTGCTTCGACTTCTCAAGTGTTGATGAGAGGAAGGAGACTTGGAAATCTGTCGGTGAGGACTTGCCTTTGGCCACCTCTTGTTGCTGAATTTTGTTCAATATCAAGTATTTGCATTTGGCTCTAGGTATCCTGCTTTCAGAATTGAGACGCTTGCATGAGTAATGAACTAAGTCAGCTTTTCCTCTTAAATGGATGAATACAATCACTATTATCTACTCACTCTTGCTGCCTGTCTATGATATAGATGCAGGAAAGTTGGCCACCTTTGCCTCCGACTCAGAGGAGCAGCAAGCAGCAGTGGTGGCCATTCAGGATGAGGATGCATTTAATTGGGGGTTTATACCTTAACCCTTAGAAGATTTGAACTGCATTTTCAACGAATCCTTATTTGTGACTAATTCATAGACATGTTTAGTAAAGCCTTATGGGCAAGAATTTGGTTATTCCAACCAGGGTTAAAGTTGCAATACAGTAGTAGCCACTTGGGAGTAAACAAACTTTATAAGGTCCATGGGAAACTCAAAGCAGAAAGATAAGAGCGAGTTGTTAAGGGAGTTTCTGGTGTTCCAAGGTTGTTATAGAGGTTTTTGGAATGGCTTTTGATCTGGGCCAGGCTCACGCTTCATGAAGTGCAGAGCGTGCAAAACGAACAGAAAAAAAGAAACTCCTTAACAAGAGAGAAAATTCACATGAAATGTATTTCCTGGTAAGAAGATAGGACTCTACTGAACATACTTCATTGACTTGGCATTGTGAGACAATGGGGGTGTTAGGGTCACTTTAAGTAAAGATCTGGGTTCGCAGATATGATCCAGTACACTGGGGTGTCCCAGAAGGTAGCTATGCAACTCACCCTCATGGGTCACCTCGCATTCTGGAGTTTCGGACAATGGTTCAAGTAAGTTTTAATCCTCAGAGTGACTGTTGTATCATTTTTTCCTTTTTGCAGTACAGGTCTGGTTTCAATGCTGCATGTTCTAAAAGCTGTGTTACGAGTTTTAATCTCTCGTGTACTTAGATCACTCTTAATTCTCATATTGTTCATTTTGTTTCTTTTGGGCATGTCCAGGCCCTAAATAAGTTGGGACTGCGAGTTGTGCTGGATGTGGTGTACAATCATGTCCATGGAAGTGGGCCATCAGGCATCCACTCAGTTTTTGACAAGGTGAGTTACCAACTCCTGATGGAGCAGCCCTTAGGTGCATGACTGACTTGACACTATTTGCAATCTTTTTGCAAAGAGGGTCTAACAGTGAAGTAATGCAGGTCGTGCCAGGGTACTATTTGCGGCTCAACAAGGATGGGGCCATTGAGAACAGCACATGTATGAATAACACGGCTAGTGAGCATTACATGGTGGACCGTCTCATTGTTGATGACCTAAAGAATTGGGCCGTGAACTACAAGGTTTGGATCTTATCTCTCTGCCTTGGTCACGGGCTCCATAGGTCCAGTCTGCATGTATTTTTATTTTTCTGTGGTTGACTTTATGGTTTTTCTTTCTTTACACAAGGCTCTCCACTTCAGTGGATCACTTGAAATGAAGTGCAGTTTTATGGTTGTGGTGGCTGGTTGTTGGGGGCCCCTCTTTTCTGTTCTGTTTCTCTTTTACTTTGTCTCGTAAATCTCACTGTTACTATGAGATCCATGGGAGATTCCATTGTCCATTCCGAGATACCCAATGTCTCACAGAGATCTTCCATTACGAGGATCAGAATGCTTAGCTTCATATCTGCATGAGGCGGTGACTCTTAGACAACCCTTGACCAATAGTTGTTTCTGGGCTGCTTGTGTGGGAGCCTCTCTCTTTCTTGTTCCATGCTTTCACTCGTCCCTCTTTGAGCTCTCCATGGACATTAGAGTATCATTTCATTCTTCCTCAACACTCGGGGAGGTTGAGATAGTCAAATTGTACCGGTATCTGGGTCTGGTTATCCACTCCCCCAAATTCCAGTTTGCAGCAACTGCCCTGGACAGATTGATTGGTTGTGAATTCTGGGCACCTGCGGTCCCAATTTCCTGGTGGGAAAATCTGGAACCATTGCAGTCATCTTTCCTCCAAGCAATGCTTGGCGCCAGAGGCACAACTCCATCTCACATACTGAGTGCAGAATTCGCATGCGTGCCACTGCAAACTGAGGCCCTCTTCCGGCTTACAATTTTCCTGCATAGGTTACAAGCCCTTCCCCCCAAGGGACTTGTGGCCAGAGCTCTCGCAACATCTATTAGGCTCAAAAATGCAGGTTTCAAACAATCCTGGTATGCTCGCGTCCATACCTTTTTTGAACGCCATGGACTATCTATTGCTTCACTATTGCCAGTGAATCCAGAAGGGGTGGACATCACATCCAAGCATGACCGCAACAGACTCATTAGAAAGGAGCTCATGGAACTTCATGTCAGCAGAACTTGGAAATTACCCAACCTCACAACAAAGGTCCATTTCTATGGAGAAACATTCCTGGTTTTCCGAGATGATAGAATCTTGCGGCCCAATTACCTTTTGGCATCTTTATCTCCTTCTCTCCTGAGGGCATTGGGGCGGTTCAGGGTGGGCTCCCACAACCTATGGATAGAGACTGGCAGATGGGAAAACCTGCAGCGGGAGGACCGCCTATGTCCAGCTTGCACAGGGCGCAACCAGGAAATTGAAACTGAAGAACACTTCTTCTTCCATTGCCCTCTATACTATGAGATCCGTGGGAGATTCCACTGTCTATTCCGTGGAACCCAATCTCTCACTGAAGTCTTTCACTATGAAGATCAGAAATTACCTGCACGAGGCACTCACCCTTAGACAATCACTCAAACAATAGTTCTTATCTTTGGCTCTGGTTTTCTGTTTCCTCTCTCATGTTTTCTTTCCATTTTGTCCCATAAGCTCTATGAGCTGTCCGCGGATATTATAAAGCACCATTTCATTTCATTTCATTTCATTGTTTTTTTTCCTTTCCTTTCTCCTAAGCTGGATGTCATAAGGTTGCTTTTTGGTCACTTTCTTTCCTTAGACAATCCCTTGAGCAGTAGTTGCTTTTGGGTTTTTTGGCTCTGATTTTGTTTCCTCTCTCGTCTTCTCCATTTTGTCCCATAAGCTCTTTGAGCTTTCCGCGGACGTTATAAAGTGCCATTTCATTTCATTTCATCTCATTTCCTCGAGGTGTGAGCACCAGTAGCAGTTGCAGACTCAAACAACCAACACTAGCTGGGTAGTGGTTACCAGGTATTGAGCTATTCCACAGGTTTCTGTTGGCATTCACTTGATACTTGCTGTGACTGCAGGTTGATGGATTTCGTTTCGACCTCATGGGACATCTGATGAAACATACGATGGTAAAGCGATTTCAGGCACCTTGCAAACTCCTCGTGAAAGTGTCCTGGAAAAATCATGGACTTGGCATGGCTTGGCAACCACCTTAATTCAGTTGAGATTTTGGAAACATATGGTTTCCCTGTGTTATACATGTTATAAGCAAGGGTTGAAAAACTGTACTTCCTCCTTTACTGATTTAACTTGGATTTTTCTCCTAGAGAGATGATGGGCCTCTTCTAACTTCTTGCAGCTGCATGGTAAAGACGTGCTCAGAAGCTTAACGCTGGAGAACGACGGCATTGATGGCTCCAAAATCTACCTGTAAGCTCAAAATATGTCAGAAGTTTCTATGCAGGGTATGGACTGCCCAGAATTCTGAGTCGTAGAGATTGGCAGGAGTGACTGCTGAGTCAAAGAGCCATCCTCAGAGGCTGACAGAGATAGATTTGTTTTCATTTCCCTTGTGTAAGTTCAAAATATGTCAGAAGTTACTATCCATGGTATGGACTGCCCAGAATTCTCAGCATGGAGATCGGCAGGAGTGACAGCCGAGTCAAAGAGCCAATTCTCCATTAGAGGCTGACAAGATGGATTTGTTTTCATTTCCCTTTTGTAAGTTCAAAATATGTCAGAAGTTACTATCCATGGTATGACTGCCCAGAATTCTCAGCCATGGAGATCAGCAGGATTGACAGCTGAGTCAAAGAGCCCAATGCAGCATCGCCCTTTGTCAGTGTGTCCATAGCTGTATCTTCAAACTTAACTTTTGGGCATGAATAACTACTCCCAGATATGTGTAAGAGGTGACCACTTCTTCTCAATGTTGTAGTGCAACCTCTGACCAGCAGGGCCAAGGTGTTTTGAAGGAAGGTGGGAGATTGAGCCAGCTGGACAACATCATCAGTGACCATCACTGATTGTGTTGGTCCCCCATCCAAAGATACCTCAATGCCATTTAGTTCTCTGATGTATCCATGTAAAGCTCAGAGTGTAGGGGAAAGAGGCAGCCTTTGCTTCACCCTGATGTTGCTGTGCACCTGTTCCAAGACTTGCCACTTTGACCTTGCCGATGAGTGACTCCTACATGACTAGAATGGTTGAAAGGAGATCCTCAGGAACTCATATCCGATGTAGTCCCTCCAGTAGGCCAGCTTGAGTGAGAAAACTGTCACTAGCAATTGTTTGACTGAAGGCTGGGAATGTATTACTTTTTAAGGGTTTATCCTGCAGAGTGACTTCTCTGTTGAGCTGAATTGAATTGGTTTTGCAGATATGGTGAGGGGTGGGATTTCGGAGAGATCGCCAACAATGGACGAGGTGTGAATGCATCACAGCGCAACTTGGCTGGAACTGGCATTGGCAGGTTCATTTTGGTGCTTTGCCTTGTCACTGGTGATGTTGCTGGCATTTCAGATGGTTGTTGATGTGCCTCACTACCATGACTCTTAGAAAAAGTTCGGGAAAATGTAGCAGGGAAATACATCAACCCATTCTCTGTTCTTTTGACAATCCAACATGTTTGATTTGCAGCTTCAATGATAGGATACGGGACACCGCCATAGGCGGGTCTCCATTTGGAGACCCCCTTCAGCAGGGACTCTTAACTGGTCTTTCTCTTCAGGTGCTCTATTGGCCCTTTTTGATCACTAGTCTTGTCAGGTCTTTTCCATCACCACTTTTGGTTACAGTGCATTATCTACCGGCAAGCAGTTGCATGGTTTGCAAAATCAGTGTGACAAGGCTGTGTGTGATAACATGGATACGCAAGTTTTCCTGACATGTTAATGTTCATGAGATGTTTTAGTGGTGTCTGATTCAGCCCCATGGTTGGAGCCAGGTGGCCTAGTTACAGCTGTAGGTCTACATGGATCAAGGATAGTCAAAGAGATTATCACTTTGGGCTGTGCTTACTGTACTGTTGTGGTCAAAGACCCCGAAATGGAGTGCAAAAATGAGGGGTGTAGTCTTAGAGAGCTTCCATGAAGAGGGGACTTGACTGGAAGTTATGGAGGTGGATGCAGCCAAATGAATTGTTCCAGGGTAGTGAGGATGCTATGCGCAATGCTCTGGCTGCCACAACTGACTGGGTTCAGGTAAGCCCACAGGTCCCAAGTGGACCTGAGGAAACTATTTACCTTGCTTCTGGGCTGGAAAGAGATTCATGTTGGAGGTGTGACAATGAAGCTTTAAGGGTTTAGTCTGTCCAGCCTTGCTTTCTTGTCTCTTTCTTCCTCTTGTCCAATAGCTCTTTGAGCTTCTAAAGGACCAATTCATTTCTTCTGTCCTCTTTAGTCTGAGAACGGCATTCAGTGTGGAAACTTTAAGTATACATTCACGTACCAAGCTGCGTCAGAAAAATATATTTCAGCTGATAGTTTACTGGATGAAACAGCTAGGGCTGGCTGCCAACCTGAAGGAGTACGTGCTCACTAGTCACAAAGGTGAAGAGGTATGCTCCTGTGCTTCGAAAGGCCTTCCTTGATCACGTTCACTGTCGGTTGCTTGTTTCTTTGGCTTGCTTGTGTTGAGGCTTGAGGGCTATGCTAGATTTTTCAGCTTCCAGCACATGCACAGATGGTTAGGACATTGTGGTATCACTTGTGATTAAGCATCCAAATGGACAGAAAATATACGTCTGAACTCATAGGCAGCCAAGGCTACCACAGATGTCCTTGATTTTGCATAGGATTTTGGACTTGGCCTTTGATGCAAGGCAGCCACTTCAGTCCATGTGGTTTCAGTAGCGAAGGAATAAATTTTGGCAACATATTCATGAATTGGGTGAAGGTGATTGACATTCTTACATGTTGCGGGCTCTTTGTAGACAGCCTTTCTCAGGTCAGGACCAGCACTGGAGAAGATTCACGGAAAGTTTGTCTTGAACAGTAAGTGATCTGTGGTCAATTGCATGTTTACAGGTGAAAGGAGTTGAGGTTCTGACACATGATAACGTGCCGGTTGCTTATGCTTCCAGTCCAGAGGAACTGGTATGTGGAAAGTCGGTCCTTCTCTTTCTCCATCTCCAATTTCTTTCTTGCTTTCCATCTCTAGTGTACACTGTGATCCTGTCAATCAATTGATAATTTCAATGGAGAGATTCAGAGGATGGAGAAGTTGAGCACAGGTTCACTGGTATGCGATCAAAATAGTAAACAGGAGAAGAAATAAACTCATCAAGTCACAGGACGCCCGGAAGGCCTGTTGAAGGGCAGTAGGGCCCTGTGGGGCAGGTGGAGTGGTAATTCTATCTTGGTTGATAACACAATTCAATGTAGTTTTCTAATCCCTCCCACTGCGTGTTACAGGTGAACTATGTCTCTGCTCATGACAATGAATCATTGTTTGATATTATCATGCTCAAGGTACCAGCAATACCTGTACCAGCTTTGTCTATGCTGAAACCTCCTCAAAGCCTCCAGCTATCAATTCAATGTCATGTAAATCGATTGACAAATTCATCATTTTGGATAGGGGTGAGAAAGCTGGCTGTAGCATTTGGGAAAAAATGATGCCCAAACAAGGGCATTTTCTGTTTAGGCATTCTTGCCAGAGAGGAGAGGTCGTATGATCTTCCTTTGGGTGGAAGGTGAGGTGGCCTTGCCACGACTAATATCAGACATTGGTGTAGACGGCAAGTGAAGTCCCATTGGAAGAGCGGTGTCGTATCAACCATGTTGCAACCAGCATTGTGGCACTTGCCCAGGTATGTGTCACTGTCGGTTTCCATGTCAGATTGAAGAAGACTTTGTATTTTCCTCACCAGAAGTGTCTCTTTCCACTTGCGTTAAGAACACCATGATTTGATTATCATGTCATGTGCAATACATTCTGCTCACATAGTGGGGCCTAAGACTCCCATGGTTTGTGTATATTGCCAAGTGCTATACTCTGTACCCACATAAGTGATCGAGATTGCCTACTCACTCTGACATTGTGGTTGCACTGTCCCAGATGAATATTCTCTAATGGAATTAATACTCAATTGCATATTGGAGCCCAATTTTATCTCACGAGGCAAACTTGAAGCTGTGGGTTTGCTTGCATTGCAGGGAATCCCCTTTTTCCATGCAGGTGATGATGTGTTGCGGTCCAAGTCACTCGATCGTGATTCTTACAACTCCGGTGACTGGTTCAACAGGTTTATACATGCACTTTTTCCCCATCTATGTATTTCCTCATCTTCTCAGATTGGGCACTACATATAAACAATCTCTTCAACAAGGTTCTTATCTTAGTGCACTTTTTGTCGCATATAGCATGCCGTGCACTCATGCTGGAGGAGGGGGTTGTCAATTGTAGTTTTCTGATTTTCATGCCTGTTTTCAATGACACCAGGCTGGATTTCTCTTATGAGTCGAATAATTGGGGCGTGGGTCTACCACCTAAGAGTAAGAATGGCTTCAAGTGGCCTGTGTGAGTTTCTTTCTGATTCCCATAGGCCATCTGCGCCTCACACATATGTAACAAAAGTTTTTCTTTCTCGGATAGGCTCCTCTCTTGTTTTTGCTATGGAAGTACTAAATAATTTCTCTTTCCCCTATGTACGCTTAAGGCTTCCTCAGGGCTGTATGGATGGTATAAAATTTCGTTCATTTCTTTTCTTTCTTTCTTTAATTGTTCATTAATTGTTATTCTTGGTTTCTGGATTTGTTCCTCTCTCATGTTTTCTTCCATTTTGTCCCATAAGCTGTATGAGCTTTCCGCGGACGTTATAAAGCACCATTTCATTTCATTTCATTTCTCTTTTTCCTTTCCATTACTTGTCCTTGCAGAAGCCTTCACACCTGAACGAGGGACTCTCTTGAAGGGATGTTTTGACATTCTTTTGGTTCTCTTGTAGTTTTCTGTGTCTTTTATTTCTTTTCTTTCTCTCCCTGTAACATTATAAAGCACCATTTCATTTCATTTCTCCCTGTAACAATAACATTGTCCCTTAAGCTCTTTTGAGCTTTCCACGGACGTTATAAAGTACCAATTCATTTCTGTAATAAATGAGTACCAGACGACTCATTTGAATGGCAATGACAAACACAATAGTCGCAAGAAAACTTGGCTGTCCTCGCTTTCATGAAGAGAGTATTGTGTGTCCGGTTGGTGGCAGCATGCGGAAGTTGCTGGCAAACCCATCACTGAGACCCAGTAAAAAGCACATTCTTGCGGCTGTGGAGAATCTACAAGAGCTGTTGCGCATCCGGTTTTCTTCCCCACTATTTCGCTTGAGAACAGCCAACGCTATTCAGGTGCCACATTACTAGTCTTCTCCTTGTTGAAAGTGATAAAACAGTCAGGCTTTTTCTGTAAGCTAAAGAAGATGAGATAAACACTTGAGGCACTCTAATTAAGTTGAAAAGCAGTAGCAAGTTCTTAACTGTTTGTTATCAGAGAGGGCAGTCAATTCAGATGTTAAGGTCAAGGTCATAAGTTCATAAGGTCAAATATGATTGTTTTTGGTGGGTGCCTTATAACTGAACTTGGAACGAAATGCTGCCTGAGTACAGCGTTGGTTAATGTTTCCAAGATACAATTGTGTCTGTGTTGACATTCTGATCTTGTCCAAATTGTACAAAAATTGGGACCAATTTGGAAATCTAGAACTCAGAACGTCCAGGTGAAAGTTGAACGCTTTTGGAATTACCACAGCACAGTCATGATTTGAATAGCTTTTTGAAGTATCAGCCTGGAAAGGTCATTAAAAGTGGAAGTCACACCATGAGACGGATATTGCACCAACAATGTTTTGTCTTTCCAGATTGTGACACGGGTGAGCAAATGACCAGAAATGGCATAACGCCTCATGTAGTGTACTCAAGTTTGTTTGGCTGTACTTCTTTGTCAACTGGGAGACATTTGCAGGCAAGGCTGAGATTCCACAATACAGGACCTGCAAGTACCCCAGGGGTTATCATCTTCAGCCTTGAAGATGGTGACGAAGGGAAGCCTGGTCTCACCCAACTTGATGCCAAGTGAGTCTTCGAACAATCAACACTGAATGGTTTGTTAACATCCAGTCTTTACAGTGAGCTGACGATGAAGTGATTGACCATCCTCCCTGAACCTGTATGAATCTTTACCCAGTCCTTTGGGATTACAGCTGTGGGCGAGATGCAAGACCTGCCATAGTACTGGTTGATTCTCAATGCATCGAGATCATATTGGAAGGAATGATTTAAGAAGCACTGCCATTGTAGCCTACAACACGAGAGACAAATAGGTCCAAGACCTGTGGGAGCACTCTGTAATCTTTAACAATGAAGAAAGGTAGGGTGCAGTCTCCTCATCTCCCCCATCATTTTTTTCCTCTTTGGCTTGCAGGTTTAGGCGAATTGTAGTGGTGATCAACGCAAGGCCAACCATGTTTGTGGCAGAAGTGGGAGCCTTGAAGTTTCTCCCTCTTACTTTGCATCCTATTCAGGTAGTCGACGCTTGCCTTCCATCCTTTGGGTTACATCTTCATCCTACCACTTTTGAGTGAAACAAGAGGGTGATAATACAAAATAAGTGCAATCCATTAACCTTTTGACTGATCAGGCCTGTAACCTGCCGGTTTCTATCATGATTTTCAAGCATTTGCTACCATAATTTTGTTAGCAAATGGAAGAGTAAACAGTGCATAAATCTAATCTGTTGTTTTGTCATCTATTTTTGCCTCGTAATTGGTGTCTTGTTAGCTTGTCTCCCACATTCCAACCATGGGCATCAGGATGGCCCCATATTCGTGTGTTATATGGGTTGTTAGAACCCTGTGGACCCAGCATCGAGTGGTATTTGAGCACAAGGTCATACTTTGACCTTAGAGCTCCGCCTTCTGAACTCATTGGTTCATTTCAAGCTTGGGCTGAGCTGAAAGTAGTTCAGATTGGTATACAGATGTGTGTTGGAGCTAAGAAGAGTATGATTGCATTCTTGAACGGCATCCACTGATACATACTTTTCCTGCCTCCCTGTGCTTTGCAGGCGGATTCAAATGATGAAATTGTCTGGACATCGTCTTTTTATCCAAACACTGGAGCATTTGAGATTCCACCACGCACTACCACAGTGTTTGTTGAGGCTCGGTGACCCTTACTCACAAAGTGATGAGCATTCAACCATCTTGCAGTCAACTTGGGTTCAGTCCGCAGAGCCAATCTTGGGGCCAATGGTGTATCCCGAAGTACTTCCCCATTGAATTGAAACCACAAATAATATTCATTTAATTGTACCTTAAGAGGTACCTTTCTAACTCCTGAGTTGTAAGACAGCACAGCACATATTTGAGAAGAGTTTGTGGGTCTGGTCTGTGAATGAATGGTACCTAATTGGACGTTGCTAACACAATCTGACATGTATTCTTAGAAGAGACTTTATTGGGGGATAATGTCTACATTCGAAGCAGAAGTATGTTTGGAAGTGCTTACAGATTTTTTTTAAAAAAAGTGTTCTTTGGTGCATTGATGAGCACAAAGAAATGAAATGAATGAAATGAAATGGTGCTTTATAACGTTTTTAGAAAGAAAGGTATCCGTTGTATATGTGGGAAGCTCAAACTGTTTATGGACATAAGAAAGTACAAGGATGAGATTGGGCCATCAACAAGCCATCTAGTAGAAGTTTTTTTGCAAGGTAGTGCTGATATAAAACATCATAGAAAATGGCATTTCACCTTTTGGGCATTCAACCAATTTCTCTCCTCTCTTACACAGACACACATACATCAACGGCATGCAAATGGAAATGCGAACAGTCACATTAGTAGCCCATTTTCTCTATTTGTCCCTCACTGGCTCTCAATTCACTTATACCATATGAGAGTAACAAGTTACAATCCCCCTCTAGAATTCTTAAAGTACCTGAACTGAACTGGATTAGAGCCACCACTCATAAGCGAGCAAGTCATCCGCCTCCTCCAGGTACATGAGAGCCTGACACTTTAGCCTGTTGCACAAGTAGTATCAAAGCACCCTTCTCCACCAGAGAGGATATCGCCGCCATACACAAGTTCTTATATCGACTTCTGAACCCACTGCAGTGAGTTTGAGGACTGATAGTGCTAGCCCATGTTCTCGCACAGTTTCTACCCAAGTATCTAACCCATTCTCACTGGACTACACAAAGTAATTGGCGCTTGTCCCAAACGACGAATCTTGATAGAGAGACGACCCGGCTCTCCAACTCTTCAAGCTGTGAGTCAAAGACTTCTGGTTAGGGTTAGAGTAGTTCTGGGACAGTAGTATGTAGGTGTACCTTGGTGAGAGGTAGGTAGGTACTAGGTACGTATGAGGTCTACGTAGTAGTATAGGGTAGTTAGAGAGGTAGTTAGTGTCCGCTTGCTGCGACACACTGTCTCTCTACTCCGTTTTGCTCCTCTGTTTCTTGGAAAAAGGAGCCACAGGTCTGTTTCTCTTCAATGATCCCAGCACTGCAAGTTATAGGACAGGAAGGCTTTTGTAGTATTGTGTCTGCCTCTCTCTGTCCCTATTCCGATCTCTGCTGTTGTCTCCTAGTTGAAGCTCTGTCTCACACGCTCAATTTCTGTGCTGCCCCCCTTTTGTTCTATCGAAGATATCAGCTCATTGATAACATGGGCTACCTGAGTGCATCATTTGATTTGTCTCTTACCTCTCTTGATTCTCAAAACTGTCGAGAGAAACTGAAAGGGCGAATGGGCTCTTTGATAGAGTGTGGGCTGCTTGAAACCAGCTTCCTCTATCACATTTTCGGATGAGGGGAAGTATCCCAGATTAGCCTCGACAAGGAGCAGCAACACACTTCAGAGTCCAGTCTTCATCTTTGGCTCTACGTGTCTGTTGTGGTATCTCCCAAAGGGGAAGGGGAACTGCGTGGAGGAGAGGGGTGAAAGACAGTACACTGTCACTTGCAGCACAAGAACAAAATTTCTTCTCAAGCAGAAATAGCAACCTGGTGAAAGAGACAATCTCCATCCTCCTAAATCCCAGGTAGACAAAAATCAGAAAATCTGGGCTGAAATGTACTCTCCCGAGTTGGTAGCTCAGTCTTCTTCTCTCTCACACACATGCACATGTATACACCATGGAACTTAACTGAGCACAAATAGCCCCTACAGATAGAGCCAGCCAGGTATTGTGAGATCTAGCCTTTGTGAAGAAGAAATTTCTTATATCCACACTGGAGAGAGACAGACAGGAGGAAACTTTACAGTGCTCATCCCCGACAAATCAAAGAGCTTTATTCGAACATAAAGCATAACCAACAAGAGATCAGAGAGGGGGCCCCAGAAAGAACCAGTCAAGGCAGAAAACAGCTTAAAAAATGTCATTAGGGCAACCATCTCTGCCGCTGGCAGACAGCTACAGGAGGATTTCACCATCAATGAGCACCCCATCAACAGAGCCAAGCTCAGATCCATACAGGGAAAGGAGGAGAGAACAGAGATTGCAAAGTTCAAAGAACTCAAGTCTGTGTGGATCTGGTGAAATTCCTATGGCACTCACTATGATGAATGGCTTATATGGTAGCCCTGTGCGCAGTTTGGTTGGGCTCCCCAGTTACGGTAGCCCTGTGCGCAGCTTGGTTGGGCCCCCCAGTTACGGTAGCCCAGTACGCACCTCTGTTGGACATCCAAATTATTTGGCAGGGGGAAGCTTTGATCTATCAACTCCCTTACCCCATCCAGGTCAGTTTGGATATCCAAGTTACTGGACAACTGGCTTGATGAAGTGCACTTGCTTGGCTGTGTCAGAAATTTAACGTAAGCAGTCTCCCTTGCTGAATACAGCTACATAGGCAAATGGGATCACACAGTCATCTACCTACTCTGGCTTTCAGTATTCTGATGTTGTCCTTTGTCCCATTACTGGCTCGTTGGTCTGCAAACAACGTCTTATGAGTACATTCTATTGTCCTTGTCCCATTAGCGCTTTGCACTTCAAGTGGACATTGTAGAGTTCCTTTGTCTTCTCTTTCTCCTCCATATCATCATGCATTTTCCAGGACTCAGAGCGGTTTGTGTCCACATGGTTACACTGGAAAGAAATGAAAGAACTTTCTAATGACTGTTGGGGGAAGAGTGGCATGTAAAGGAGGCATAATGCACTGCTTTATCATCGATAATCAGCCTCTGACAGTGAATTCTGCCTAAAAGTATGAACCAATTTTGATCAAAGGGCCATGGTACTTTAGGTACATACACAATCCCTCCACCATA
Organism: Takakia lepidozioides; assembly: GCA_030704615.1. NCBI lineage: Eukaryota > Viridiplantae > Streptophyta > Takakiopsida > Takakiales > Takakiaceae > Takakia > Takakia lepidozioides. Next base: position 31,644,938 of record CM060733.1, read on the forward strand.
TACAGTGACAGCAAACCGGTACTTCGGCAGAGACTCGGAGGACCGCCGGCACACGCCATGGCTAACTCCAGTGTTGGCAGTTGCTCACACCGTCCTTTTCATCTTGACAATGCAGCGCAACAATTGCCCCAAGCACATTCGCCCGGGGGAAAAATGCAGTATGATGTACTTGAAAAACTTTTCTTTCCAGCCATTGAGTGAGAATCCCTTGCTCGGCCCCTCGGCATTGACTTTGCTTGACTTGGGAGCGCTTGAGTCTGAGTTAGTCACGAAAGCGGGAGAGGGTTGGCGGTTGGTTACATCCATGTGGCTGCATGCTGGAGTCTGCCACATTGTGGGTAATCTTCTGGGGCTTCTCGTTATTGGGATCCGGCTGGAGCAAGAGATCGGCTATCTGAAGGTGTGAGACTATCTCCACACAGCACTGTACTCCAGTCTGATGACACGATGCATTGCATTATGCTACTGTGTGTCGTCAGGATTGTCTGATTTCTCTCTCTTCTCTGTATGCGTGCAAGTAACGTGTTGGTACTTGCTGAATGGGAAACAATGGGATTCCATTGAAAAAATCAAGTTTAGGAGAGCGGGAATGGGGATGGTAGAAAGGCTCGACCTGTAAATACAGTTCATTTTGTTCTTCCAGTTGACACAGTGACGAACTCTTGTCACCCAGGTCCCTGGTTGATGGGGAATTGCAAGTTTAGATCAGTTCTACTCTGATACAACGAATTTGCTGAAGGTTTCCCATTGCTTACTTGTCATGCTACAGGTTGGGCTGATATATGTTATGACCGGCTTCGCGGGCAGCATTGTGTCAGCCATCTTTCTCCATGGGCGCATCTCCGTAGGAGCATCAGGAGCTCTCATGGGGTTGCTGGGTGCTACTCTCTCAGGAGTTATCGTGAACTGGAACACATATCGACACCGAACCAGATCACTGGCAGCCGTAGTCATCTTTGTATCCAGTAACTTGGCGTTCGGACTGATGCCGCTGGTAGACAATTTCATGCACATCGGTGGAGCCCTTGCTGGATTTTTTCTTGGAGGTGTGCTCTTCATCCGGCCCCAATTGGGTTGGCTCACCAGGAAATGCTGTCCAGCAGTGATATACGATGTCGACGACATGCCCTCAAAATCAAAGCATACAGTGTACCATAACATACTGTGGATCCTCTCTCTCAACCTTCTGATTGCTGGCTATGTCGCTGGAGTACTCGCCCTTTTCACAGGTATTCACTAACGTCTAACTGACACCACTCAACCCAACAGGAAATATAATCCATCTGTCTCTGATTTATTCCTCCCAGCTCACTATCAATGAGAGGAAAGGGACAAACTCCAAGCTCATACTCTGTAGGTGACAAAGCCCTTCTCTCTCTCTCACTCTCAACAACGGCTTGTGAGTACATTCTCTCAACTTTTGATTCTTTCCTTGTCCTCTCCCTCTGTATAGACATGTCCCGTAGGGCCTCTCTGAATGTCTTTCTAACCTTGTTTGTCTTAGTGTACTGAGACAAGCTGTGGAAAATGTAGGCATGAGGTTGGAGACGCAGTGCACCTGGTGCCATTACATGACATGTGTGCCAACCCACTTGTGGAAGTGCTCTGGCAACCGGGACATCACTTGCAAACACACATCATACCTTGGCCACTTGCGTGTGACTTGCCCAGACCAGCGAATCCAAGACTGGCCTTCAGTCACCCAGTATGATCCAGATGATAGCAAAGTGCGTAGGCTTTGCATCAAAAGCTGTATTTGAGCTTACACTAGGTCAAATACCGGTGACTCTGACTTTCTCTTTAGTCTGGCTGTATATTTGGGCTCTGACACAACAGCATGCAAAATCCTGTATTTCTGACCAACAAGCTACTTTGGTTCAAAACTCTGTTGTGTCAAACTTTTGAAGCCAAGGTTAGAATGACTCCTATTAGTTTCAGGAGTTATAAATTGGTCTTGGATAGTGGCTGAGACGAAATGAGGCAACCATAAGAAAACGAAACCATATCCTTGAAGCTCAGAATCCATATAGTTGAAATTGCAAGCTGAACAGTCTTCCCTTCGACAAAGCATTCCGACCTAGGGACAGGCTCGGACCGGCTCATACATGCCTTCAGTCACATTGTTGGGTCTCCCCTGCCCATGCAACCTGACTCCTGAGACACATCCAACAACAGCAGTGTGGGAGCAGTGTAAGAATACATATGCAAGGCTTCATAATGAAAATGTTGGAGTAGCTCTGGTGTAGGTGATCACATAACTCCATCTTTCTTGAGTTCTACTAACAAAAACTCGACCCTCAAAAGAAATGATTTCCATTAGCTGTACTGCATACAGTCATTCACCCCTGCAACCCTTCTTGTGGGGCAAAGCAAGGGAGAACTCAAGAACTGAAGAAATGAACTTCATAATGCCCACCAAAAGCCCCAAGAGAGGAGACGCATACCCCGCACATTAGTCTTGGACACTTCACATTCATGCTCCCACAAGCATGAGGTCAAACTCGTGAACAAACCACAGCAGCGGTAAAGCCACTGTAAGTCGAGTTGGCCATAAGCAGTGATCTCGGAGCCTTCTCGCAGTGTCTTGGCAATTGATTATCAGTTCAGTTGCTTGGCCTAGGCTCCAGCTAGAATGTGTTGTTAGGTGCAAATGTTTAATTAAGCTTTACTTCAGCATTCTAGACCTCACACCTAACATGACATGACCGACACAAAGGCCACTTCATTTACATCCTTGTTCAAACTAACTTCAAACTAGGTTCACGACCTTAATTTATGTTAAATTGAGTTTAATAAACTCCAACGTTGATATGAAACTACAACTCTAACATACAATATGCCCAACGACTTCAGAGTCGGGCAAAGACGATCTTGTAACTCTCCATGATACACGGTGCGGGCAGCTGCGTTGTGATACATTGGGCCAAGTTGCACCAGTCACTTGTAAACTGGGCCCACAGGACTACCGCTAGGCAGTTATCTCCCATTCTAGTCTCAACAAAGTTTATTCCAAGATCAAAACACTGACAGCAACCCCGCTTGATCAATTCCTGGAGCAGCTCTTCCCTGCCAATGCCAGCAGTCCAAATACGTGAGCTAACAAGCCCAATTGTGTGCATGTGAGAGAGAGAATTGGAATGAAATGAAATGGTAGTTTATAACATCCAAATTGCTTTATAACATCCACAGAGAGAGAAGAAAGAAAATAAGAAAAAGTTGGTACTGTCCAGTGAAGAAAAAGAAAACAAAACCTCATAACATTCAGCACAGACGGCCCTGAGGGTCCATGAGACAAAGAGAACTCCACGGAAGGCCCAGGGCCTACAGATCTACAGGCCCCTAAAGTTGAATCACTGAGAGAGAGACAATAAAGAAGCATCTGGGAGGACCCAAGAAAGATGATGTACTCATTGATGTTCCCTATCAATGGTGGCTATGGCATATCTTCGAGGATATTAAAAAGAAGAACAAAAGAGAAATCATCATGGCAAGGGAAAGGAAAGGAGGGAGGGCAAGACAGAGGATGAAGAAAACAATTTGGGTCCCAGGTGGGGCCCAGTAGGCCCATTAGACCAAATAGAACAGCACAGCTGACTTAACACCCTAGACTACGGTGTGTTCATGAGAGGGAGAGATGCCAACCCATGTACACCAGACCCAATGACCACATAAACATATGAAGCTGAAGTCCACCAATTCCTCCAAACCCAACAGACACATGCCCCACATTTAGCAAATAGCTCAAGTAGGAATTCCAGCAGCTCAGGGATCAAAAATTGCGGGGTGCTGAAGGCCCTTGTTGCTCTAGTAGCTGTTAGCATAGAATCAAAGCAGTAGGGACCTGCTTATACCTCAACTCTATCCCCTGCCTTCTTGCATCCACCGCCTGCTTGCTCAGTTGGCGACCATGTCTTTGGAAACATACAGCTGTCTGATCCTGACCGGAAAACAGGTTTGGGGGTCTCCTCGCAAACATCATGCTGCTGAAGCATTGTACCAACATGGGAACAATAATCCACCTATATTGAAAGAAGGAGACATCACCAATGGTAAGCCCACAATGTGTTGTTTGGATTGCTCGCATTTAGAACAGGGAGCAGGAACTGTAACAACCCAAACAACAAAGCATATATTTCCAGCATAATAACACAATTTGGCATGTCTTGCTACTTACTTCATAGGACCACCAGCATTTTGTGAAATAAATCACTTTTTACCAAAAAACAATATTAGGCAGGATATCCCCCCATGTAAACACCAAGCAACAAAGTGATTGAGCTTTTCCCCCTGCACTGATCACATTTATGACCTTGACTATGGTGCTAGCTTTGCATAGGCTTTCATCTCTCATTTGCTGTCCACACTCTGCTGTTCATACAAAACTCCAAATCCAGAATTTTGCTATGAGTGCACGTACAGAAGATCCCTGACCCACAGTATCTTCCAATAGCATGACCTCACCCACAACCAGATTGAGAGGAAAGATGGCTATGTATCAAAATTAAACATCTATTCACATAGAACTTCCAAACAAGAAGCAAACAGATCACCATACCTCACTATGCTGCCCCTTGCAAGTATTTCCAATGGGCCTAGGGCTCAGTACAAGCTCTTCTACTCTCCCTTCCGCATTATTAGGGAGACTGCAGGCTTTTTTAAGCTTTCGCCGGCTTACCACCTCAACCTCTGCAATGAAACTTGCAGTCACTGGGCGGTGATCAGACATCACTGAGTCTCCGCATGTGTATGACAGCTCTCTTAAGCCTTTCCCATACCACAGGATGCGGTCACACCTGCATGTGCACACATTTGAAATTCTCATCAGTTGCTTAAGGATTCCAACTCAACCAGGTGTGTTTGATGAGAATCACTCTTATAATGAATCGCTCCACCAATCTCGGAACCCAGTTCATCTGCCACTAGAAGCTATCTTCATGAAAAACAGTTTTTTTGAAACCAACTAGGAGCTTTGATGTATATAATGGGTGTTGTCGTTAAGATTTTGGACTCAGAATTTTGAGTTTTGCAGGATGGCACATTTGAATCAGGCGCAGTTGTTTGGCACAATGATCCAGCACATTTGAATTAATAACTTGAGATAGCATGTACTCAAAAGACATTGTTTGCCGTAGCCTGGTGGCCACAGACCCCAAGCCCAGTTTGGGCAGAACAAAAGCGAACAGACACTACCGTTGTGAGGGGCTCACTCCAGTAGTGTGTGGGCTGCCCAGCAATAAACCTCAACAGGGCCAGGGCTTTAGGCTCAGCCTCAAGATTTTCAAAGTTGGTGAACAGAGGTGCAGGAACAACGTTCTTGACATTCCTGCAATTAATTACTTAAGACAGAATGTAAACATAAGACGTTGTTTGCAGTGTGGCCATAGACATTACTTAAGACAGAGAGATGTACTCATAAGACTTTGTTTGCCGTAGCCTTTTAATGTCAGGAAATCTCCTCCGCCATTGTGTGGTTGGAGATAACCATGACTTAAGACAGAGAGAGAGAATGTACTCAGAAGACGTTGTTTGCCGTATAGCTTGACAGAGAGAGAGAATGTACTCATAGGACGTTGTTTGCCGTAGCCTTGTGGCCTTTGACCCCACGCCCAGTTTGAGCGGAACGAGAGAGAGAGATGACGCCAACCAAAGTCAGCATAAATAAAAGGGCGTAGAACCCCCTTTCGTACCTAATACACAATATCTACAGTATCAGTCTGTTAAATATTTAGCTGTCTGGTTCTATGTAATCTGTTTTGTCATGCTTAATGTTTGCAAACAGTTGGCCTGCACAAAGATTGACAGCTCTTCTGCAAAAAGTTTACCGCTCAACACTCTCAGAAACATCAACCCATGCTGATAACCAGCCTGCTCTACAACATATTGAGGTACCAGTAAAGGGCAGGTGACATCAAGACCACAAAGAGAAGAACTGACTGAAACTGTCTGTCATATTTACCAAGCAGGTGTTCGTCGCTTATCTCCAGGCTTGGCTATCTTTCCAAAGTAGCGATCTGAATTGAGCACAAATTTATAAGTTGGAGGGAAATAAATGCCGCCCTCATGCCAGCCCTCAAACACACGCCTGGAGCTTCGCTCAAGCTTAAGCTGTTTCAAAGAGTACAACCGGTATCAGACATCTGATTGAGACAAAATAGATCCTTTAATGGCACTTCTACAGCCTGGCCTGCTGGATTTGGTTTATGAAGGAGGCCACAGTACTCACTTTCCCCTTTTCAAGGATTGCTGGAAATACTTCTCAAGCATGTCAAAATTAAGAGTAGTACTGCCATTACCTCTCTGAATCAAACAGGTTCAAATTTCTGTATCAGTAGTAGAAGGTGAGTTAGCAACAAGAACAGAGGTTATTTTGCTCAACACAGTTCGTTCGAGATGTCAAAAACATACATATTTTGAACCAAAAGCAATTTAAACAATACCTGATCTTTTTGTAGAAGAAACTCCCAATCACCTTCACTAACTGCTTCCCATGTCTCTTTATCTGACGCAGCAATACGATAGTTCAAATCTCCCAGCCATATAATTCGACTGCATAATGGTTCACAGGCCATGTGCCCAGCAGACACACATGGTCCAGCTCATCAGTGATCACATCTCTTTCTTCTGTTTTCTTTTTTCTCTCTCGCTCACTCTATCTGTCACAGGACAACATCTTATGAGTACATTATATCCCTCACAGGGCCTCCTAGGGATGTAACAATTTTGGTTTCTTTCGTTTCAAGTTTCTTCTTTTCACTTCTAAGTTTCTTAAAACTGAAGAACGCTTCTTCTTTTATTGCCCTCTGTACTATGAGATCTGTGGGAGATTCCACTGTCTATGCCGTGGGACTCAATCTCTCACTGAAGTCTTCCATTATGAGGATCAGAAATGATTGGCAGCTTACCTGCACAAGGCCTTGACCCTTAGGCAATCCCTTGAGCAGTAGTTGCTTTTGGGCTGCTTTTTGACTTTGGTTTCGTCTCCTCTCTCTTGTTCTTTTCCATTTTATCCCATAAGCTCTTTGAGCTTTCCGCGGACGTTATAAAGTACCATTTCTTTCTTTCGCCCTTGTTCCCTTTCCCCTTTCTAGAGACAGTATGACTCGAACTTCATATCTGTAGCCAAACTGGGGACTAGGGCAGTAGTGCTAGAATCATGTTGGTGTATTCTAGCATGGTGTCTCCATCTGCCCATATACATAAGGACTCCCCTGTAACTGGATCGGTGTTGGCTGTAGGTCGGAAATGGAAAGTTCATGCTGAGCTTCCATACTGAGGGGCAGACATCCCAATACTGGCACAAGAGTGTTCATATGCTGTGGGGGCTAAGTCCTCAGCCATAGCCCACCTTCGCAGGGCACAGCAAAAGACCTCTCTCTCTCTCTCTCTCTCTCTCTCTCTCCCTGTCCTCTAGGAAGCCTATTGACATTGGGTGGACTTGAAACGGGAGTACATTAATGTCTCTGTGACTAAATGCCGGCCTTGTGACCTCGTGTCCTTGTTTGTTTCGACCTGAAGCGCTTAGCTTCAGGTAACGTAGTGCATTGGATTTAGTTGGAAATCTTGGGGCCTTTCCCTCTTTAGAATATGCCTACACGGGCCATTCCCTGCAACTCCCTGGAGTGTGATCTCTGAATGGTAACAAGCGGACTCCTACCGCTTGGGGGCAGCCCCTCCGCCCAAATTGGGCAGTCGTATGCTCTGTCTAGCATACTCGGCACTTGGGCTCGGGTTGGTTCCTGTGCTTAAACTTATGGCCTGCGAAAACAATCAAAAATTTAGCTCCTATCAACATCAACACTCCTCAGGGTGATCCCTGGGAATTGGTTACTTATGCCAAATCTAGGGCTTCATGTGTAGTTTTTGGGGTGAATCCCAGGATGGACGATGTGTCCTTTAAAACTACATGCTCTAGCTTAGGCTTGGATTTCATGGCTAATGGTACCATCTCGAGACTTGATAACAGGGGTACGTTGAAGGTTGCAATGACCAAAAGTGCTTCTAATAGAGTCCCGCATCAATTCAATCTCAAAGAAGTTCGTCCCTTGACTGGTTGGAGAGCGGTCTTAGACATTGGTGATTCAATGGGGCGCTCTAGGAAGACAACCAAGGGCAACAACTTCAACTTGAGAGTTTCTAATCGGTTTGACGCTCTGGATGAGGTTGAATCCAAACAGCCAGAAGGACAAGATGCCCCTAAGTGTACGGAACCTGAACGTCCTGAATCTGAAGGATTTGGTACTCTGAATGGTTTACCAATCCTCAAGGTTTACACAAGACGAACAAATTCTATACACGGGGTAATTGTCCCCAAGCCGTCAGATGGACAATCTGACTCTAAGTGTGCAGAGCCTGAAGGATTTGGTACTCTAAATGGTTTACCAATCCTCAAAGTCTACACAAGACGAGCAAAATCTATACACGGGGTAATTGTCCCCAAGCAGTCTGACGGACAATCTGCCCCTATGTGTGCGGAGCCTGTGCGTCGTGTAACTGAAAGATTTGGTACCCTGAATGGTTTACCAATTCTCAAAGTTTACACAAGACGAGCAAAATCTACACATGGGGTAACTGTCCCCCCTTTGCAGAACAGTTGGCCGTCCAGGAGCAATCACAAGCTACCTAGACGACAAACAATTCACACGCAAAGGGCTGGCTTGCGGCTGGCCACTTTCAACTTCTCAGGGTTGACCAACCAAAGGAAACAACTTGAAGTGGGACAAGTTCTTCGGACTAATGATATTCATATCTGTGCTGGGCAAGAAACATGGGAAACGTCGGATAAACTGGTTGGAGATGTCATTGGTTATAAATGGGCAGGTAAGATGTGTACTCTCAAGGCAGCCTCTGCCAAACGCGGTCAAAAAGGGGTCGGATTCTTTGTCCGTGATTTCTTGTTTGACAATTGTGAAATTATCAACAAGGGTTTGAGGTACGAGCATAGTATCTGGCTAAAACTGAATTTGAAGGGCGGCGTGAGTACAAAGGACCTCTTTGTTGGTTGTGTTTACATGCCCACAGAGGGGACCCTTAGTGCTGATGCAGACAAGGCCTTCGAAGATGTAAAGCTGGACTGTGCTTCGTTCCTTGCCAAAGGTCAGGTGGTACTATTGGAGGACTTCAATGCCCGGGTGGGCAAAGGGATCCATCAGGACGATATCATTGGACCTTTTGGTGAGGACGAGCTGAATTCTAATGGCAGACGGTTAATTAACTGTCTAGAAGAGCTTCAGCTTTTGACCTTCCCCAAACTGGGGAACGTTCCATTGTGGACTATATCATAATGGACAAAATTTTGTTCCCCCAGTGTGCCAATGTGTTGATCGACAGAACTGATATTGGTACCTCTGACCACTTCCTGGTTTGGACTGAGATCAAAAGGTGTTTTCCCACCACCAAGAGATCTGTGAAACGTTCGATTCGGAAGTGGCGCATAGAAAAATTCCACAATGAGGAGGTCAAGGCTGAGTACGTCCAGGCCTTGCAAGAGGCTCTCCCTCATTTTGTCCAATCGCTCCAAGAACTTCAGTCATGCTCTGTTAACGCAAGAAATGAAGTCGAAAGAGCAGTGGACTCTTGGGAGAGTTTCGTTTCCTCCGTGGCTGACAAGATCATTGGGAGGAAACTAATTGTCTGCGGTAGAGCAGTTAATTGGTGGACTAATGAGATTAAACTCAAGATAGCTGAGAGATGAGCCCTCTATAAAGAGTGCTGCAATTTGGAAACCAACAGGAATTGTGGGCGAGGTACTACCAGCTCCGTAAAGATATCAATCAGCTTGTTAGGTCTCAGAAGAAATTATACTGGGACAAGTTATACAGTGAAATAAACTCAAACCACCATGGTGGTAATGACAAGAAATTCTGGTTGGCCCTTCAACGTTTGTACAAACCGAAAAACGGTCAGCAAGTACAAGCGCTGAAGACTACTAAAGGTGCAGTGGTGACTTCATCGGTTGACATTGTCAAAACCTTTGAAACTCACTACAGTATCCTTGGCAGAACTTCTAGGTCTAACAGTGAGGGGTCTTCTGCTGAATGGAGGGACACAGTTGGAAAAACTGTTCCTATGATTCAAAACAGCCCTGATGAACTGGAGTATATTTCAATGGCTTATAATGCTCCCATTAGTTCTTCTGAGATTGTGGAAGCAATTGAACATTTAAATGGATATAAAGCTGGTGGACCTGATGGTATTGTCAACGAGCTTATCAAGCACGGTGGCGATCCCATGATAGAGGCCCTAGTTCTCCTCTTTAACCTTATCTGGAAGACTGAAATGATCCCCTTTCGCTGGCGACAGGGGGTCATTGTCAATCTATACAAGAAGGGTGACAGAGAAGAACCGGGGAACTACCGTGGCATCACGCTCCTCAATGCTGTTGGCAAGACATTCTGCAGAGTTATAAGTACTCGTCTCGAGGTTGATCTGGAGTCTAGAGGTTGTTTCCACGAAGGCCAAGCTGGCTTTCGGCGAAACAGGGGCTGTGTGGATTATCCAGGGAAGGAAAAAAGAAGGGAAACCCACTTATGTCTTTTTCCTGGATGTCAAAAAGGCTTATGACACAGTGTGGAGAGATGGCCTATGGTTCCGCCTCTGGTCTTGTGGGATCAAGGGAAAGATGTGGAGAGTTGTCCACAACTTGTATGCTCACACCAAAAGCTGTGTCACTGTTAACGGACAGAAGTCCAACTTCTTTGACATAGACCAAGGTGTAGCTCAAGGATGTACTCTCTCCCCTCTGCTCTTCAATGTTTTCATCAATCAACTCTCAAGGATGTGGAAAGTGAGGGATTTGGGTTAAGGGTGGGTGATACCACCATACCAGCCCTTATGTTTGCGGATGACTTCGCAGGCATAGGGGAGACTCCAACCAATCTCCAGGAGTTGATTGATTGCGCGAAGAGATACTTTGATCTTTGGGGGCTAGAGGCTAATGTCAGCAAATGTGCAGTGGTAGCATTCAACGACAGAGGAGAGGGAGGAAGTGATCTTAAGTGGCAGTGGGGTAGCCAAGAGATCCCGGTCCTCCCTTCCTACACTTACCTGGGCGTTGAGTTCTCCTCCAATTGTAATTGGGATGCACATATCCGGAAAGTTGTTCAAACTGGCAAGGGCAAAGCTCTGGGGCTCACTAAATTTTTTCCACTGCAGAGGGGTCAACTCTGAGGTCAAGAAAACCATGCTTTGTCGCGTTATTAGACCTGCCTTGGAGTACGGATCTGCTATATGGGTTGATAACTCCAACCAGGCTAAGTCTCTAGAATCCATTCAAGTGGGGGTGCTTAAGGAGTGTATGTCAGCATGCTCCAAAACAGCCAATGTGGCTGTTCGGGGTGAGTTTGGCATTCCGTCCTTAAGCTCCCGACGAGATGAATTCAAGGTCAGATGGTGGGGTCAGCTGCAACATATGCCAACACCAGATATCCTAATTAATCGACTCTATCTTGGAAACAGGACCGCCCTGTCAAACAGGCTAAGTCCTGGCAGAAGAGAGTAGAAGAGATCCTCAAGGACCTGGACCTGGATCCGCAAGTCTTGACCCTGCTGGATAAATCTGACTTAGAGGCTGTAGTGTCCTCAGCCATGTCTGTTGCCATGAGATTTCTGATGAAAATGAAGTTAGGCAGAAAACTTCCCCTGAACTTGTTTCCAGTGTGACGTGGGGGAGGACATCTTGGATGACCTCAAGGGTCTACCCACTCTCGGCACTAGACTGAAATTTAAACTCAGGGCAGGAAGCCTACCTTTGAACAGCAAACAGAAGCAGAGAGGAAAGGGAGAGTGCAATTGCCCGTTGTGTGGGCAATCTGAAGACAGTATTCATTTTCTGATACACTGTCCGGGGTTCTCTCACCAAAGAGACGCTCTCTTCAAATCTATTAAGGGAATTGTGCCTGTACCCCTGTTTACCAACTTTGAAAGTCTCGAGGCTGAGCCAAAAGCCCAGGCCCTCCTGAGGCCTAGTTTTGGGCAAATCACACACAGCAGATTGATGCTTGTGTGAAGGGATTTCTAGAGGATATCTGGAAAACCCGGATTAATTCTTTATATGGAGGTAAGTCTTACTACCAACGTCAGCCCCTGACAGAGGTAGGTTCTGTCCCTTTTGTTCCCGCTCAAACTGGGCGCGGGGTCAATGGCCACAAGGCTACGGCAAACGTCTTATGAGTACAATCTCTCTCTCTCTCTCTCTCTCTCTCTCTCCTCTCTCTTCTCTCTAAATAAAGCACCATTTCATTTCATTTCATTTCTCTCTCTCTAAAGGGAAACCCACTTTTCTCTTTTTCTTGGATGTCATAAAGGCTTATGACACAGTGTTGAGAGAGTCTATGGGTCCGACTCTGGTCATCTGGGATCAATGGAAAGATGTGGAGAGTGGTCCATAACTTGTCAAGCTGTGTCATGGTTAATGTACAGAAGTCTAACTTCTTTGACATAGACCAAGGTGTAGCTCAAGGATGTACCCTCTCCCCTCTGCTCTTCAATTTTCATCAGTCAACTCCTCGAGGATGTGGAAAGCGAGGGATTTGGGTTAAGGGTGGGTGATGCCACCATACCAGCCCTTATGTTCGCGGATGACTTCGCAGGCATAGGGGAGCCTCCATCCAATCTCAAGGAGTTCATTGATTGCGCAAAGAGATACTTTGACCTTTGGGGACTAGAGGCTAACCTCAGTAAATGTGCAGTGGTGCCATTCCACGACTGAGGGGAGGGAGGAGGCGATCTCAAGTGGCAGTGGGGAGCCAAGAGATTCCGGTCCTCCCTTCCTACACATACCTTGACGTTGAGTTCTCCTCCAACTGTAATCGGGATGCACATATTCAGAAAGTTGTTCAATCTGGCAAGTGCAAAGCGTTGGGTCTCACTAAATCTTTCCACTGCAGAGGGATCAACTCTGGAGTCATAAAAACCATTGAGTACACATCTGCAGTATGGTTGATCCATTCAAGTGGGGGTGCTTAAGGAGTGCATGTCAGCATGCTCCAAAACAGCCAATGTGGCTGTTCGTGGTGAGTTTGGCATCCCTCCCTTAAGCTCCCGACGAGATGAATTCAAAGCCAGATGGTGCCAGTTGCAACATATGACTAATATCAGATATCCTAAGTTAATCAACTCTATATCCTGGAAGCAGGATCACCCTGTCAAACAGGCTAAGTCCAGGCGGAAGAGAGTAGAAGAGATTCTCAAGGATCTGAATCTAAGTCCACAAGCCTTGACTCTGCTGGATAAATCTGACTTCGAGGCTGTAGTGTTCAAAGCCATGTCTGTTGCCATGAAATTGACTGATGAAAATGAAGTTAGGCAGAAAACTTCCCTGAACTTGTTTCCAGTCTGTGACATGGGAGAGGCCATCATGGATGAGCTCAAGGGTTTACCCACCCTCAGCACTAGACTAAAGTTTAACTGGGGGCGGGAAGCCTATCTTTGAACAACAAACAGAAGCAGAGAGGAAAGGGGGATTGCAAATGCCCGTTGTGTGGGCAACCTGAAGACAACACTCACTTTCTGATTCATTTTCCTGGGTACTCTCACCAGAGACGTCCTCCTCAAATCCATCAAGGGAATTGTGCCTGTACCTCTGTTAACCAACTTTGAAAGTCTCAAGCCAAATGCCCAGGCCCTTATTGGGCAAACCACACACAGCAAAATGATGCTTGTGTAAAGCGACTTCTAGAGGATATCTGGAAAACTCGGATCAATTGTCTGTTCCAAGGTAAGCCATACTACTGGTGTCAGCCCCTGACAAAGGTAGTTTCTGTCCGTGTGTGTTGCGCTCAAACTGAGCGCGGGGTCAATGGCCACAAAACTACAGCAAACAACGTCTTATGAGTACATTCTCTCCCTCACAAAGGTAGTTTCTGGTCCCTTTTGTGTCGCCCATACTGGGCACGGCATCTATGGCCACAAGGTTACAGCAAACAACATCTTATGAGTACATTCTCTCTCTGCACCTGGCAAGTCCCACTACTGGACTGAGACCCTTTTGATCCGCCCAAACTGGGCACAGGGTCTGTGGCCACAAGGCTACAGCAAACAACATCTTATGAGTACATTCTCTCTGCACATCTCTATACATATATATTGCTCTCACGAGAGCATTTGCGTGTGAGAGAAAACATGCACCATTATAGATAAACTTACGATACTGGTATACCATCCCTACTAGAATTGACACCCCTGACCCAGAACCACACAAGTCAGCAGCCACACCCCCTGCTGTGCCTCATTTTGTACATTACAAAAGGAAAGTGCTAGTCCAATATTTCAAAAATCCTCAAAAATGTGTACTTACTCATGTGCCATTATTGTCTCAGGGAGCTCTATTCCCGAAAGCTTGACTGAACGAGGGAAAGTGGTCCGGCGCAAAATCTCAGCGACATCAGCATTCCTCCGAAGTTCGTCTCCTTCATTGTGACCGGAAGTCAAGTGCGTACACACAAAGCAAAAGCTGGTTTGATGGATAGACAGGCTGACGGAGACAGCCCCCTGTGAGTACAATGTCACAAACATCTCTCTTCAGCTGCAACTTGTATAAGAGATCTCACGAGCAATAGTGCAAATTCACCTTAGGCACTGTCTAGCAGGCCATTCAGCCTACCCACCAAGAGAGAATGTACTCATAAGACTTTGCTTGCCATAGCTTGTGGCCATAGACCCCGCGCACGATAGAGAGAGAGAGAGAGAGAGAGAGAGAGAGAGACGAGATGCCAGTTGCAACCAGCATCGTAAAAAGGCTTTCCTCCTATTGAGGTATTCCCCCTCTAGTGAGAGGGGTTCTATATAGAGATCAATCTATCGGTCTGAGTAGCTGCTACTTGGCCACTTCATAGTTTCATTTCTGAAAAACAAGTGACAAATGACTTGAGACAGCGCATAACTGCCCATCAAGGTCAATATAACTCTGGAAGAACAAAACGGGACTCCGGGCTTGCATTATAAAGCGGAAGGAAAAAGATACACCATACCCAAGGCAACAGTGAATACTCTATTCCGTCTCAGTAAATGTGGCGGTTTTGAGGAGCTCACCATTTCACTCATGGATGACTCATTCCGAATCTGATGAAACATTAGAGGCCCCACAATCTATTCATGCTACCGACGTATTTCCTCTCCTAGTTACATTCTCTCCCCACGCACCCTTCCCCTCCCTTCCAAATGTGACAATGATGTGCAGCACAAGGTCATTGTAATTAAGCACACACTCATAAACTGGCAACAACAAGCAAGGACATCATGGTAGGTGAATACGAGAGAATTCTTCTCATCAAAGAAAATCACCTTATTTCCAAGATACCCCAAGAGCCCACAGCCAACACTGGATACTTTCAAATTGTGGACATGGCGCCGAAGACTTGAACGAATCCAAATGGAAATAAAGACCCCCACCATTTGTTTGCTTGCAACACACGAATAATGGTTTCGGCTCTGATTAGACTGTGACGATTGTGTGCCACTGGATCTGAAGAGAGGGGTCACAAGGGTTGGCTCCTGTGTGAATTCTTCATCTACCATAGCTGCCTCAGCCAGCCACTCAGAGGCTGTCGACATTGGCATGGTCGGTGACCAGGAGGTTTTGTCTGGGATCTCATGGTTTGTTTGCTTCAAAACATCCCTGCTCCTAGATACATGGACCTGAGCTTGCTTTGAAATACTTCTAAAATTGCCCAGGAGATTATGTTCAGAAGCCAAGGAAGACGACTCTAGCACTTCTACGCCCACATCCCTTTCCACCAGGTTCTCAATCTCAGGAACCTGATCCATATTCTTATCTTCATGCCGTGGAGAGGTTGGTGCACTGTAGCTTTTAGATTGCATTTTCTCTTTATACAAGCTCATCTTGCTGTTGAGTGTGTGACGAATCAAAGACTCCCACTGTACAGCAGGAGCTTCATCTTCTACGCATAACACGTTGCCTGCATTCAATGGCACGATTTCCTGAAATCTGCACATAACCAGTATAAGTATGTTTTGTCTTGCTCTCTCTCGCTCTCTCCCACTCTCACCCTAGGCTTTCCCTCCAAACTGGGCGTGGGGTCTATGGCCAAAAGGCTACAGCAAACAAAGTCTTATGAGTAAATTTTCTCTCTCTTGCTCTCCTGGTAAATGTTCCGCCCAAACTGGGCATGGGGTCTATGGCCACAAGGCTACGGCAAACATCTTATGAGTACAATCTCTCCTGGTAAACCCTGGTGGGTGCGAACCCCACAAAAGGTTCCAGGAGGGTTAGTTTACCGTGGGGTCAATGGCCATAACGCTATGGCAAGCCAACTTTCGCAGGGAACGGCATGAGGACATTCTCTCTCTCCTGGTGGATGAAACCCACAAAAGGCTCCAGGAGGGTTAGTTTCCCTCGGGGTCAATGGCTGTACAGATATGGCAAGCCAACATTCACAGGGAAGAGCTCTCCTGAAATGCTTGGCACTTCCTTGAGGCAAAACTACATCCTTGTGGAGGAATTTACAGCTGGTTTCTTTGAGTTTTCAATTCTTGTCCCATAAGCTATCACAGCTCTCTGCCTAAGGCCAATCCAACGAGTACAAACCTACCTGTATAAATTACCAAGGTTGAAATAAGCTCACAAATGTCAATCACATAGGGACGATCAATAGAAGATGTAAAAGGTTAGACAATCTCTGAGAACAATACGAAACTGACAAGACACAGCTAGGAGAAGTAAGGGGGAGTACACACCCAAGAACATAGATGTCGGCTGGCTGACTGGCGTCCAACCAATCCTCTAAGTCCAGATCATCTGGAGGTGGCTCTCCCGCAACATTCCACGTTCCCACTGATATTCTGTTCACAAGCACCGTCCCAAAAATGAATGCAAAATTACCTAGGGACTTTGCAAGATCACTATCACTCAATTCATGACACTGATATTTTCAGCAGGTTGCAATCCACGATGCCCGCCCCGGTTGGCCATGATCAAGTGTAGATCGTGCCTATGACTTGTGAACAAACTATAGAATTGAGATACAAGCCCAACTGTGCATTTTAATGTGCTCTAAAACACACTGTACAGTAGCAACCAAGGCATGATGCCAAAAGCAAGGCACTTTTGAATGCTCTCAGCATCTCCAAACAATTGCTTGAGTATTTAGGAAGCGTGGTGGGCTGGGCTGGGCTGGGCTGGGCTGGGCTGGAGGACAAATATATAGATGGAACAATCCTTGGCACAAATTGGTTCAGCAGGGAGGGCAGAACTTTACCGGAACTCTTGATCAGTAACAAATTGTTGACGCAGTGTCTCAGACTGCCCTCTCATCAATGAGTATGAAGAATTCCTCGAAGGTGTATCTGGGAATATAGGCACACAAAAACCTTTATTTTCTGACTTTCAGACCAACGTCATTTAAGAAAACCTGTAAAGGCTCTTTCACACATGTTTGACCAAGGTTTCAAATCTACCAGTGTCAAAGTCAATTAGGTTATGGGAATCTCTCTACATCCCACCAACTGAGGAGTGGCTGAATGAGAGGTAGCTCTTCTATTGAGACCAGAGGAGTAAGAGATGTTGGCCATTGCATACCACACATTCATGGACAATCCACTTCTGACTACTCGTACCTCCGATTGATTCAACTTCATCAAAGCTCAAGTACGATGCTCTCGGACTAACTTCGTCATCTCCCTCAAATTCTTCATTGTCTGCAACTAATCACATATGAGATGTAATGATCCCAATGGTAATGACCAACAATGCTCCCAGCCTGCCGAGGAACAGGAAAACACTGGATTGCAGAACAGAAAGTACTTCACTCTTGAAGAATGACATGCTCACAAAAGAGGAAAGAGGTTTCGGCCACAGAATTGCCTAGAACATGGGGACAAGCCTATGCAGGGGCTCACCATTCTCCTCCTCCTCCTCCGCTTCCAGCTCACTGTCAACCTCTGCATCAGTGTCATTGTCGTGGTTGAATTCATCTCCATTCCTTCTGAAAGAAAGCCACTTTCTCGCAAACTGTCGAGGCCAGAAATGCAGGCAGTGACATCCGATTTCCTCGAAATCTAGCCAACTGCGTTGCTGCACTTGCCCCAAGATGCAACAATGAATTTTAAGCTACCTTTCCAAAGAGTTGTATTTTTCGTCAGTAATGTGCTCTCCGTGTTCACACACGTGTGTACACCTCACTCCATGTATGAGTAAGACAAAAGTAGCCCAGGAACACAGCTCCTCTCCCTCTTCTGAAGAACATTGCAACTGCTTGCTTTTCAATACAGCTTCACCTATTCATCAAGGAAAACACTAGTAACAGCTAAAAAGAGAAGTAGGAAATCACATTTCTCAACAAGTGTAGGAAGTCACACCTCGGGTCGCCTG
This sequence comes from Takakia lepidozioides, assembly GCA_030704615.1. Taxonomy (NCBI): domain Eukaryota; kingdom Viridiplantae; phylum Streptophyta; class Takakiopsida; order Takakiales; family Takakiaceae; genus Takakia; species Takakia lepidozioides. The sequence goes on from CM060733.1 coordinate 31,663,263, forward strand.
TTTTGCATTCCTGTCACTGATATTTGCATGCGCCCTCTTGACGATGGTCACCACGGCACCCCTTCAACCACTTGACACTTCGAACGTTCATTGACTACAGACTCCATGCAGACCAACAGTCATTAATTCGCAAACTCAAGGTGACTGCAATTTGCCCTGACAAAGGACGCAATCCAATTCGAAAGCTTCGGAGAAGTGTTTTTCATGCACAAAGTTATTAATTCATCCAAATTACAGCCAGTGAAGACAAAGCACTAAATTCGTTGAGAGAAAATTTGCAACTTTCTTTACAAATTCAGAGTTTGATCTGAGGTTCAACTGAAAGACATCCCCTGCAGGTCACCCTCCTTTCCTCACTCGCTGATGCCCCACCCTCTCTTCTACAGATACCATGCTGAAGGGCTGCGGTTTTTTATTTCTAAGTTCCATTTATCTATTGCAACGAACATCAGCTGCAAAATCGGAAAATGTTGCCGGAAAGAAGCTACAGAGAGAGAGAGAGAGAGAAAGGGAGACAACGGATCCAAGACAAAATACCGAGACTTACCTACTTACAATGCTGCTGGTAGCAGGCTTCCCTTCTCGCCTTAAGCACTCTTTCACTACCCAGAGACTGAAGATGAAATGGAATCCCGTGATCTGATGTTTCCAAAGATATGTGAGCGTGGAATAATGTAAAGGAGGTACCGGAAGGCCGGACAAGACTCGCTCGCTCAGAATCTAATTTGCATCTTCCAGAAACACGCCTCCGGCAGCCCGTGCATGCATGTATTGAGTACGGTACCAGTATTATCCACAGTGGAAGGAGATGCTTGCAGAGGGGGAACTGTCCGAGACAGGACGAAGCGGGCATTCGAAAAAACAAAAAAGGAACATCAGCAGAGACAGCAGAAGAGAAGCAGGACTACTTTGTTGCGAGCGGACAGCCATCACATCAGCAAATGCAGGCCTTGTGTCAGGATGGCGGAGGAGAGGAGGGGGAAGAGGGGGGAAAAGGAGGAAGACAGGGTTGGGGGCAGAAGCACGTTACCGAGTGAGAGAGGCAGGTGGCAGCTCAACACAGGTCAATTCTCCCGCGCTAATCTTTCCTTTACTTTATCGCACGCTCCTTTACGTTAGACTTTCTTCTTTTCCGTTTATCTTTTTTATTAGCCGGCCAACTGTCCGATGAATAGATGGAAACTACTTTCATCCAGATATGTCGGCAGAGCTCATGGATGAATGATTTAACCAAGGCTCATCATCAAGGAATCCTAGGATTTTTGTTGTTGTTAACCACAAGGGGGTGGCACCGACCAGGATTGAGCCCCACTTTTCAAAATGTAAGTAGCGCATATTTCTTTGTTTGGTGGCGCCATTGTAGACATGGGCCCGCATGCTACAGCCACCTTTGTTCCCAGAGCTTGTTAGATGTCCAATTTTCTTTGCTTAATTTGTTTTCTTGGAACAATTGGGGTACATATTTATTTTGAAGGGTTATTCAAGCAGTGTTTTGTTTTTCAAATTTTCAAAATAACAGGAGTGGCTACTGAGTTTTGCAGGAAATAGCCATATTTTCTATTCATCCACTGAAATATGGACAGAATCATCCTCCTCTGTACTTTCATCCATATGACGCGAATTCATCCAAAATTTATATTGTATTTGGAGAAGTTTGGCGATTTCATCCATGAGAAAATAGGGAATTTACGAGAGAATATTCGATTTGTTTTTTGAGGTCGGAAAAGTGCGAAATGTTTTTTTAAAGAAAGGGTACTTAAACTACTTACAAATAATACAATCACTGAGAATACAAACAACTTGCCAGCCTCGTGGAATGGTGATTATTTCCCATCCTCTCAACGAAATTTAAACAGACCAAAAAATAAACATTTGAACAAAAAATTGAAGTTTTAAAAATGCTAAATTAGCATCCCTGTTTTAGACAGGAATCTCTAGTTATTAGTACCTCACCTACTAACATGATAGTGCTCACAACGTGATATCCTTATAGTATCTCCCTTATTTGTTCGCTAAGCAATTTTTTATTTTTTTATTTTATTTTTTGTAAGTAAATTGCTCTGGACAACTAATTTTTATATAACACTTATTAGATTTATATAATGGTTGTGAATTGCCTACAAAAAATCAACAAAGGCCATCCACGAGGTTAGAAAATTAATCTAAGTTCCTTCCAAGTAGGCATGACTGGTTTTTTGCTACCCATAGTGGTGCTGGTTCCCCCCCATTGTTCGGTCTTAAGGCCCTGTACCAGGTTATTTTTTCCTCGATCTTAATTCCAAATTCAGGGCCAGCGTTTTTTATTTGGCGCAACAGATTTCGACCTCAAAAAATAAAATGTAATATTCTGTCACAAATCCCCTGTTTTTTCATGGATGAAATCGCCAAATTTCTCCAAATAAAAAGTAAATAATGGATGAATTCACCAAATATGGATGATATAAATGGATTATGGTGGATGAATTTCAGTGGAACAGAATGTACCGCCATTTTCTGCAAAACTCTGTAGCCACTCATGCTGTTGTCCAAATTTCTTAAGAAAAACACTGGCTCCAAAAAACAAAAGTGGGCAATATCATAAACTGAGGAACAGATTTTGTTTTAATTTCATGGTGCAAATTATAGATGGAATATTATAATGCAGTCAGTGTCTGCAGTCAATAACCCAAGAAACAAGCAACACCAAATATATGCAGGGAATAAACTTAGGTGTGCCTATTATTGGTTTTGTGTGGTATAATCAATTGCCAGCCTGCTCATAGGGCCCACATATGTATATGTTTTCCTGTAAGCACCGCCGCCCAAATGGGTGGCGGCGATGTGCGGCGGCAAGACTAGAGACCACCTCGTTTGTATTTTATTCATATATTTTTGTAATTTTACCCCTGACTCAACGGCTCCTTTATGAACCATAAAGCGTACAATACAAACAGTTGACGCCAGCTGAATTACCTCCAGGCCACCGATCTCATATACATATATATTGTCAAAGGGTGGTGGCCAAAAACCTGTATTTGAAATCAAACTCTAGTGTTGTGAATCTTTTGAGTTCACGAAATCGAATGAAATTATTGCATATCCATGTCCCTAGAATCTTTTGATGGCTTAGAATTTGTTATCCTCCATTTAAATTCTTATGATTATTACATTTTAAGTTAATCTAATACTCCTTATGTGCTCCCTAGCCCTTGAATAAATTAATGAATGGTATCTGAATTGTACAAAGGAACAACTTGATTCTATGCCGAAACCAGGAATGAATAAAGACCGTTCCATGAGAGCCTCCAGAAGAGGAATATGTTTCCATTTGAGATGCTGACATGCTTTGGATTTCCACATACATAGCATCTTCAATTTTGATTTGTAGGTTGTCCGCACGAACCCTTTGACCAAATGATTGCAAGTGCAAGTAGTCAAAAAGGATGTAACGTCGTCGTCCAGCGAACAGCTCAAAAAGAGAGAGAGAGATGAAGCCAACCGAAGTTAGCGAAAATCAGAACCTCTTCCTCTACCGCTCCTACGAATTATAAGTGTGTCACAATTGAGTCGCATGACAACAAGTTGTTGGAACCAGGATCAGAGGAATGAATCTGAATGTACCCCCAAACGAATATTTGCAATAGTATGCCAATATGGGAGGCTTTCTTTGAGATGCAGAAGAAGGGGGCACCAATGGGCATTCCACGTAGCGGTGTTGCGGTTGTAGGTGTGGGCACAAACACTTTGACCAAATGATAATAGGGCCCATCCCCAAAAGGGGGCAGTAGCCGCAAGGTGAAGTGGCTCTTAGTTACGCCGGCTTCCGTCGGAGTCTTCTCTCTCTTTCTCTCTCTTTGACCAAATGATTGCGAGTGCAAGTAATCAAAAAGGATGTAACATGTAACGTCCAAGGGAGGGCTCCCGCACCGATTAGATAGTCGTACAATGTGTTTGTTGCCGTACGCCAACAAGTTAATTCCACTCAGTCCAAACAAAAAGAGGCTAACTTAGTTCTTTACCAAACTTAAGTCCGGGGCCTTCTGGGGAAAAAGAAAGAAAAAAACAATAACACTAATAAGAATAACTTTAAATTTTCTTATGTTCTTATTTCCCAACCAGGAAAATCAGGGAAAAAAAAAGGTCACTGGTCCCATAGCGTCAACTGGTCCTGAGTCCAGCAGTCTTTTTTGGGGTCTGGCCCTGCTACAGAAAGCAGGGCAGAGTTGCGCTACTCCATACATTTTTCATCCTTGCTTCCTTCAGATCAGGCCAATTAGAAACGCAGTATTTTCCCATCAAATATTTTAAACGTCAAATCTTGGTTTCATGCGAAAATTGGCATGCACGTGGCATTTGGACTATAGATTATGAAAATTCGGGGTAGTTATTTTATTATTTTTAATTGCAAAAATAAAATCTAGTGGTTGAAGAAAGGGGATGGAAGCCCCTGAACGTTATATTAGAGGGACAAAAGCCCTGGGAATACATAGAGGAAACAATAACCTCTGCAACAGTGCCAGGCTGATCTGGGAAGACAATGCTTCGTAACCGGAAGTAAGGAAAGCGAGTAAGGGAAACAAACGAGGAAAAATAAGTAGCTAGTGCCCTTCGTGTAGGGCTCGAAGGAAAGATGGAGAGACTTTGGAAATTTCAGAAAGCCCCTCAACAGCTTGGTCAAAGCAAAGAAAGATTTTTCTCAACCCAAAAATAAGAGAAATGCTCCCTAGAATAACACTATAATCTCCCAATTTCAATGGTGAAAATTCAGAAATTTCGGGGAGATGGTATAGGGGTCAGGTATCTATATGTAGGATCATTTGAGTGGATGAATGTTGGTGGGTGGGTAGCATCATGTTATCTCTATGGGGTAGTAGTTTTTTAGGAGAGAAATAATGCATCTCGTAGGAAGTTAAGGGTTAAGATCTTTTGCATTTTTTTTTATCTAAAATCTAGTCACCTTGAACTATCAAGAAAGATATTCACTTGTTAGATTGTTGCACTCAGATGTTAAGTTACCAATAGTCATTGTCAGTGATGGGACCAACAGTGATCCGAAGTTGAGTTGGATAGTGCAGAGAGTGCCCACCCAAATGATTATGTTTCAAATACTACTACTTTGAGCGGTGTGGTATGTTATTTTTCCCCTTCCCTTAGGAAGTGTCCCATGCAGAAGCCTTCGCAGCGAGAAAAAGGTTATTTTCTACTCTCAATGTAATTAAGGGGCCTAATTCGTGAGTTGTTGCTCCCTGGTGGTTTCCTTTAAAATATTAAAAAAAAATTGGACGCTCCGTACACTCAACAGCTTTGTGCTCGTGTTCATGGCACAAGAAACACAAACCTTTACGCTTGTGTTCTTGCAGGTTTATTGGAGCCGCAAGGAGGTCTATTGATTTAAGGTGTGGGAGGTGTTGTTGTTTCAGTTTCCTGTGTTTGGATCCTCCTCCCACACATGCATGTTGTTCTTTGAAACTGAGTTCCGGAGGGGCTCCCATAGGCGGTCTCTATGTGGTTTGATCCCCCACCTTGTTACACCGTTTAAATCTTTTCCAACTCCCTTTCTTTGCTAGTGATTGCCAAGGAATAGATGATCTAGGCTTGAATTCTGTCGTCCCACCAGCAAAATTCGTTGAATATTGTGCCCTCATTTCAATCTCAAAATTACATGTCAACCGATATGCTTATGTCTCGGTACGGGGATTATGGGCTTTAACCTTGTATTTGAGAGAGTCACTCAGGCTAGAAGCACACACCAGAACGAGTTATCTGTGGCTTCACCCCTGAGCTTCTTATATAGTTCTAGCTAGGCTAAAAGCAATCACTAAGACTTGCCTTTAAGACCTACTTTTACTATAGCTCTTGCTAACTGGTTCACAGTTCCAGTTTGAGATTCGTTGGCACCTAACAGTTTGTTCTGGCCGATCAACTGGAGACTTGCAACAGCAGTCGAAATTAGCAATCAAAATGAACTTGCCTGATGAATGATTTCTCAAAGAAATGGAGACTCGAACTAAAAACAAATTTGGAAGAGGATTAAAGTCACCGAGAAATTTTTTCCGTCAACTGAATAAATCACTTCGAACCCGTTGGCGGCCTGCAGCAACATCGGTGCATATCTGTCCACATACATGAAACAGTTATCGCCACTTAAAAAATGCGATTAAAGTACTAGTCGAAATTAGCAGTCAAAATGAGCTTGTCTCTTTCGAAACTAACAACATAATTAGACAGTCATATTCAAATGATTTCTCAAAGACATGGAGACACCGTTCGAACTTTAAAATCATTGGAAGAGGATAAAGTCGCCGAGAAAATTACATCAACTGAACAGACTTCAAACCCGTCGGCTTATATGGTTAGTCCGCATACATGAAACAGTTATCCCCAAATGTGTAGAAATGCCATGTGCATCATCAGCCCAGCTGACTGCCCATGTCACAGACTGGAAACAAGTTCCGGGAAGTTGTCTGGGTAACTTCATTTTAATCACGAGTAGCTAAGAGATGTCTGAAGAGAAGAGAGACCTTTAATGAATAAACCACTCTTTCTAAAGTTTGTGGCAGCTCTCTTTATGTAGTAGACTGTGGTGGCTCAGATAAAGAGACAGAAAGAGGCTTCATAACATTTGGACTCGGAAAGCTCAAGAGCTCATGGGATAGAAGGTCCAGAGGACCCAAGGGATAGAGAGCAATAGGAAACGGTTTCGAAAGAGCCATAGAACTATAGAACTACTTCAAGGAAAGAAAGAATCATTCAAACTTTGGGAAGTGGGACCAGAGAGAAATGAAATGAAATGAAATGGTGTTTTATAACGTCCGCGGAAAGCACATAGAGCTTATGGGACAAAATGAAGAAAACATGAGAGAGGAAACAAAACCAAAACCCAAGAATGAGAACTAATGTTCTAGTGATTGTCTAAGGGTGAAGGCCTCGTGCAGGTAAGCTGCCAGAGAGAGAAAGTGTAGGAGCGAGTACTCACCCCTTTAGAGAGGCCAATCTTGAGGACAATGGGTTCCACCATACCTTTTGTGTTCATGAGGAAGCCAAGTGCTATAGACTTGCGCAGGTCCAGGCCAAATGCCTTGGTGACAACCACAGTACCCAGGACTTTGCCTAGGCATGCAGTCCCTATCATCCTCGCCAATATCCGAACTGGACCCCTCACCCAAGACCCTTGTGTATTCAAGGATTACAGATTCAACTCTCAGCCCGTCTCAGGGTTAAAAAGAAAGACAAACCGATTTGACTACATCCATTGGCAGCTCAAAGGGCCTTTGAGAAAGAGAAATAGAATGAAACGAAATGAAATGGTACTTTATAAGAGAGAGAAGAGATAGAAAGAGAGAGAGATAAGAACTTTATGGGTCAGCTGGAGCTCAAAGAGCTTATGGGATAGGCCACAAACGAAGTAAATGACTAAAGAAACACCAGGCACAATTGTTGAGTGCCCAGTGAGTTCATAGTAAGCATTTATGTCTTCACAGACAACATTATCTCCAGAATATACACAGTGGGAGCAAAAGAAATGATACTTATCTGTTTCCCATTCCTACATTGTATAGCATAGAAAGTGAAGATTAAGAAAGAAACTTGAAATTAGAACACAATCACAAATAGAGGAGAGAATGATTGGAGCCATAATGTCAATGTGAAATTTTATAGGGACACATCAGCCACACATTGTCAATGAGAGATGACACAAGGGCTCATACCAGCACTACTACTGTTGATTGCATAAATATAATATCAAGTAAGGTGCTCTTGCCACTACTTTGTAGCCCCACTACACTAAACACAAAAGTTGTGGCCTTATGTCTCAAAGACTCAAGCAGAGCTTTGTCTAGCTCCACCAAGATCGTATCCGGAGTTTGCAAAACATTTCTACATCTCCATCAAGAATTTCCAAGGGAAAGCCATCTAACAAGTGGATGGCGGCCAATTTTGGCAGGTGTCTTTGCTTGAGTGGATCTGCAACAAAGATGTGGCTCAACTCTCGCCAATGATGCTCCAAGCGAAGGATTTTTCCCACATACCCTGAAATAGCTTCATAGTATTCCTTCTTGCACTCAAAGCTTGTTGGTCGTTCCAAGCATCCACCTACTTCCCAGCCTTTTCAAGCATCATTTGGCTTCTTTTCACAGTTGAACTCTGCAGCTGCAAATTTTTCTCTGTTTGGTTTGCTTTCAACATTAGTGACTCAAAATACTACTCTGCCTCTATTGCATAGCTCTTTTGTAGACAGCATATCCTTGGCATTCCCCAACTGGATTAATGCGTCTACGATGGTCTCGATATCAGGGTTGGGATCAATCAAGGGATGCAGGGGCTCAGAGTGATTGAAGCACATGTTCCTAAGGTGCAACATTCTCTCTATTAACCTTTTCCTTTTATATAGAGGTATTCGACCATTTTGCCATCTATGTCGTTGAATGACCCCCATATCGTTTCAACGGTACTCTGGTTTATGCCATTCTTTGAGAGACTAACCTCCCAATGGAACTCATAATATATGATCAGTCATCCCGGGTGTTGGGACAAACACAATGTAGAAACAATAAAGCTAGCACTACATTTGACTATCTAACAAGGAGGAAAGCTCGGCTTAAGTACTATACTGCAGAGGGAAGTGAAGTAATTAGAGGGTCAGTGTCAACTAATGACTGTTACTGGCGGCTTGATTAAATTTACGAAGAGAGCCATCTAGTAATTAATCCTGCTGAACCAGAGCCTTCTAGTGATAATACTACTGGCAATAGACAATCTGTCATCTACCAGGGTATGGTGTCCCACGATGAGAGTGGACTGTACCAACACCCCCTCTCATTCTCATAAGGTCCTCCCTCTTTCAAACAGTAACTCTAGCCATGGCAGCTTAACTTATCAATCCTCTTGAAAGAATGAAATCTTCGATACTCTCAAGGCTTGTCCAAAATCTTTGGCACGGCCACCACCAGTAGCACTTGAACCTTCAGTAGCCTTTCTTCCGATGGACGTTCTATTCCCGATGCTGGCTTAGGATGAGATCTATTGTGACATAGAGGCTTATCCTGAGTGGTACAAGTTGTAAAGGAAAGTGCTACAGACTTTTCAACAGAGGTCAAATATCCACTTTCTTACAAGAGACAGAAGAGCTATGGATAGATCAGTTAGTTTTTAAGAAGTGGAGACCTATTTTGTAGATCCACTACTTGTTGAATCAGGCCAAGGGCTTCTCTAAAATAATGTGTAAATTTCTGTTTCCCTAAAGGCTTAGTAAAAATGTCTACAAGTTGATTTTTGGAGGAAATATGGTCTAGATCTATTTTCCCACTTAATACATTCTCTCTAATAAAGTGGTAAAGGATTTTTGTATGTTTTGTCCTTGCATGAAAGACTGGGTTGTTTGCCATTTTGATTGCACTGGAATTATCGCACCAGATATGTGTCACCTTACCAATGAGTAGACCCAACTTGTGAGTTAGAGTTTGTAGCCAAACTGACTCTTGGGCTCCTTCCGTAACAGCTCGATACTCTCTGCTTCAGTCGAGGTTGAAAGAAATTGCCAGATGTCGCTTGCTTGACCAGGAGATAGGTGACCCACCAAGTCGAAAGACGTACCCTGCAGTAGACCTTCTAGTTTCTCATGCCCAGTCAGCATCCACAAACCCATCTAATTCAATTTTCCCATCACATAGAACAGTAATCCGTAGTCCACCATCCCCTTTAGATATCTAAATATCTTTCATGTGAGGCTTCTATGGTTCAGCCATCTATCTCATCTTGATGTGAAGACAACATTCTTGAACGGGAACCTAAAGGAGGAGGTCTACATGTTGCAGCCTCAAGGATTTGTGGTACAAGGGAATGAAGACAAGGTTTGTAAATTGCTTAAGGTGTTCTATGGACTAGAACAGGCTCCGACTAGAGCTTGGTACGAGGTGAGCAAGGAGCAGGGGCTGAAACGAAGTAACGCTGACCACAACCTCTACTACATGCAGGAGGAAGATAAGTTGATCATTCTGATTATTTATGTTGATGACTTATTGTTGACATGAAATCATGAGGAGAAAATCAATTGGTTGACCCAATAACTTGTGAGAACGTTTAATATGTCTCAGCTGGGTACACTCGAACTCTACCTCCACATTGAATTTCTCTCTTTTCAGAATGGAATCTTCATGACCCAAAGAGGCTATATTCAATCAATGTTGAAAGAGCTGGGCTTGAGTGAATGCAACACAAGTCCAACACCAATGGCTGGAGAACTGTAAGCTTGTCTCAAACACGGGAGAGGAATTGGCAATGCACCCCTCTATCAGAAAATGGTGGGGAAGTTGATATATCTAACAAACACACGCCCAAATATTTGCTTTGCTATTGGTGTTGTCAACAAGTCTGTGGAACCATCGGATTCCCTCTCGCGTGACCGTTACACAAATGTCATTCCCTCATTAGTGCACCTGCCAGCCATTATGGGACAGCTGTTCGTCTGCAATGTAGTTTTCAAAGCTTCACGTGTGTCACCCTAAATGAACCATGTGTCGTTTTTTTGAAGGGTTTCATTAATTGAATGTAACAACGTCAGTAAATTAGGAATAAAAAATTAGTTGGTTTGACTGCTCCTAGGCAATTTTCTGGAATATGCATATGTTGAAAACATGGGGCCATCTGGCGCACAAAAGTTGTTGCCATCTCAAATAGTGAAGAACCTGTCAACTTTCAAGAAGCTACTCGCGATCACAATTATTGCAAGGCGATGCAGGAAGAGATGGATTCTATTAAAGAAAACAGAACTTGGGAACTTGTGGATTTGCCTCCATGGAAGCGGCCCATTTCTTGTAAATGGATATACAAGGAGAAGAAAGTTGCAGATGGTGCTCATGTCAAGCACAAGGCTCGACTGGTAGCACAAGGCTCGACTGGTGGCACGCGGCTACGAGCAAAGGGAGGGAATAGATTGCGTTGAGACGTTTGCACCAGTGGTCAAATGGGGGACCTTACGTATTGTGGTTGCTCTTGCCGCAAAGAACAAATGGAACATTCTTACGAGTCAACAGAAAGTGATGGTCGGTACCAACCATCACAATGTAGTCACAGTGATTTTGCTTTGCAGCACTCTGTTTCTTGTGGGCTACAGTAGTGGATTGTGATTGTGGGCACCGCCAATCGCTGTTCTTTTATCAATTGCCAAATCTTTCATGTGTGAACAATCTGAATTCCACATTCTTTGTGCCAGATGTAAGTGATGGTCGGTACCGACCATCACTATGAAGTCATATTGATTTGCTTTGCATTCCTCTGTTTCAGGTTTTCCAGAGTAGTTGTTTGTGATTGGTGGTACCGCCAATCACTGTTTTTTGAGACCATACTGTACTTGCATGTGTAAAAAATTTGCATTGCACATTCTTATGAGACAAGAGATAGTGATGGTCTATAACGACCATCACAATGGAGTCATACTGATTTTCTTTGCAGCACTCTATTTCTTGTTTTGTGCAGCAGTGAGAAGTGATTGTCGGTACTGCCAATCGCTTTCATTTGAAAACTTAGATTTTTCTCCATTTAGACAATTTGCATTCCACGTTCTTTCTGATACAAAAGAAAGTGATTGTCGGTGCCGAAAATCACTATGAGGTCATATTGATTTGCACCAAACTCATCTTATCAGTTTTTCTAGGGTAGATGTTTCTGATTGTCGTTACCACCATTCGCTGCTCCTTGAGACCTTACTGTACCTGCATGCGTAGAAAGAGAGTGTACCGACCATCACTATGCAGTCATAGTGATTTGGTTTGCATTCGTTTGTTTCAGGTTTGCTAGAGCAGATGGTTGTGATTGTCGGTACCGCCAATCACTGTTATTTGAGACCTTACTACACCTGCATGCGTAAAAAAAATATGCGTTGCAGATGATTATGAGACTAGACAGACTGATGGTCAATACCGACCATCACTATGCAGTCATAGTGATTTGGTTTGCCAAATTCTGTTTATTGTTTGCTACAGATACTGTTTGTGATTGTCGGTACCACCAATCGGTTTTCCATGAAAACTTAGAGTACTTTCAGTTGTAAACAAGCTGCATTCAACATTTTTATCACTTTGAAGTCATTGTGATTTGCCACACATTCCCCCACATCGCTCCTCTCCACTAACAAATTGTTTTGCCTGTGTAAGCAAACTACATCGCACATTATTTTGAAACATTATACTGTGATTGTCGGTGCCGACCATCACTATTTGCACATATCTGACTGTCTGATTGGCATGGCCTTGTGCAAAAAACTATGAAGACCAAGCTGACAGGAACAGAGGCAAAAGGTTTTGGAGATGAGGACGACTCTGCGAAGAGTTCGGAGAATAGCGAAGACATCGATGAACCTGAAGTACACTACCTTGACAAGGTGAAAGAACTCATGTCATTCCAGAAGGTAAACTCCCAGGAGGTTATTAGGGACATGATCACCTCTGGAGGACGTCTTGACATCCCTCTCTGCCGGATGATATCTATGTAGGCCTGTTGTGCGTCCTCCACTTTCCCATGACATTACAAAGTTGGAAACTGATTTCGTGCATGGATACACACTTGATGCACAAGTTTTTTACATGTCACTGACGGATACAAAAGGGAAAAGCACATTAGTGTCTCCGGAGATCACCGACACCTGGGATGACTGCTGGAAAGATGTTAAAGAGGAGTTCGAGCTGGGCCTGATGATGGGAAATAACACCCAACAATTTTGCAACCACATGTTCTATGTTTGGGACGACAACCATCGTTTGCTGGCATGGATGGGATACATTCAGAAAACATCATTCAAAAGACAAAGACAAGCATGTTGCTATGTAGGCAATGGTTCTGGATCCTGGAAACAACATCGCGAGGCTTTTTACAGTTATGCACAACGGGAACAAGTAAGTCATCCTAGAGATTCCATTGTCTCTTGAATGTCTTGTTCATCCCACCAAAAATTGATGTTTACCAATGCATTGTTTTTACTCGTTTTGCAGATCGACAGAGAAATCGCATGTGACAACTAGCTTGGTCCACACACTTTTCCGAATTCAGAGAATTGGTCTGATGAAGCTGGATGATTTTTCGCTTAGTACTCCATCCTGATGTAATCCAGAAGTGCGAAACAGGAAGAGCTGCAGGCACTTGGTATTCTTTGACTCGAGAGGCGTTTCTGGACTACATGTATGCGGTAAGGCCGAACCTATACTCACTTGTCTTTTTCAAAACATTTTTCTAATTCATTTTTTCTTATCCCTACTTTGATATATGCAGCAAGAACTGGAGGCCGCTCTGGAGGGGAATCCGAATATTACTGCACTACAACAGAAGAACTTAGGACATCAAAGGTGTGGAGGCAACAATAAAGAAAGAGTATGAAATCCGGAGAACGAAACTGATGTCCGTCTTCTTGAAGCAACTTAGAATAGTGGATCTCGGCCTTGGGGAGGAGTTTCTTCTGCATATCAAAGCTCACTATGACAAACATGTGCACCCGGAGACGCAGCAGGAGAAATTGCACCGGCTGGCTATCTCAATGGTTGACCCCCAGACCAAAATTAGATGGCTGGAGATTTGGAACTCAGATCAGACAGTGAAGGATTTGAATCAATTTCCTAAAAGCACAATCCATCCTGACACAAAGGTGGAGGGAATCAGTGACATTGTGTTTGACAACTGGCTTCACAAGGCCACATTTTGGAGTCAGATGTGTATTTAATGAAGTTCCATCTTTCGTGACTTCATGAATCTAATGACTTTCTTATTTGGAAAACTGATAGATGTACCCTTTGCAGCTGGAGAAGCACGCCATTTTTGTGCTCGAGCAGAATTTGAAGGACTTGAATATTTCCATTGTTTCCCCGCCTCAAATGACATTGGAGGCATACATCAGGAAGTGGAGAGGTCCCACTTGGCGATATTATTTTTTCCAAGAGTTTTCGAAGGATGGTAACATATTGCGGTCCAACGATTTTGATAGTCAGGTTGGGGAGAGTGGGCCATGATGCGAGTTGTGTGCAGGTGCAATGTCCAACTGGAAATTGTGTTGTCTCTTGTGAGAAATCCTTAGGCTTTGTTAGCAGTGTTCTTCACTGATAGGAAGTGAATGTCGATGCCGACATTCACTTCCATTGCTGTGAGTTTCTACAGATAGAGATTTCATTCACATTTATTATGGAACTTAGGTTGTGTTGGCAGTGTTCTTGACAAGAATTTGGTGAATGTCGGTGCCGACCATCACATCCAGAGCTGTTGTGAGCTTCTATAGAGAGAGATTTCTTGTACGTTTTGTAGGGCACATTGGCACTTAGGCAGTGTTATTCACATGAATGTTTTGAATGTCGGTGCCGACGTTCACTTTGAGTGTTGTGGGCTTCTACAGAGAGAGATTGCTGGGTAGTGAAATTTCCATGCAGAACACACAGGAAAACAAGTGGTTTGTAAATTGTAACCTCATTTTCTTGGTCGATTATTTCATTCTGTAGTACTGCTGTCTGGATCCAGTGTACTGGTTTGCATATCCATGAAACGTACTCTCTTTCATGAATGTGATTGTCGTCACCGACACTTAGAAATGACTTCTTTCTGACTTCACGCTTTGGTGGGTTGTTGTTTCACGGTTCACAGGTACACAAAATATGTGCTTATGGATGAAAATCACCTCAGCGGTATCCCTGATTAACGGGATTGTAAAACCATATCTGCGGTTGAGGACTTTCGAATGGCCTGTACAATCCCAGGAGAACCCATGGGTCTCGAGCTTCACAAGCCCGAGAGTAGGCATCCATAAAAGTCTGGGAAAGTAACATTTCGTCCCAGTTCTTATGCACACATCGGAATCTGCAGAAACTGTCGGGCGGCAACCAAGCAAATACCCTCTCCCTCAATTCATCGGGCAGCGTGCCCCACCGATTTGGATCCAACTCTTCGGACATTGTCTCAGTCCGAATTCTTGTAGCATTCGCCTGAATTCAGGCCTCCAGCCTCAATATTCTCACAAAGCACAACCACAACCACGCACAATTTAGGGTTCGGAATATAGATTTGTTGATTGCCTGTTTGAAACTGGCACTGGTATTTAATGATGGAAATCTCCCAGGCATTTGTTGTACCCACATGTGGTCGGATCCTGACAACGATCCAACCATGTACAATGCAGGGATATTGAGGAACAGGAGTCCTGCACACTTCAGGGACTGTGGTTCGTACCTAGACTGCCCTCCTAAGCACACGACGTTTCAAGAGTAGCAAATGAAATATTTGAACAATCATGCTGAGATGCTGGCACCTCTGAACGACGAGGAATACCAAAAAAAATATTGCAGCATTGGCTGCCAAGGAGTCGGACGTGCAGGAAACAACCCAGAAGGGCAAGAAGGGGGGGCGCAAGACCAAAGACAAGGATGCAAAGGGTTCTGATGGCATAGCCAAGTCACCTATGAAGACAAAGGATACAGACAAGTCAAAGGAGAAGGAAAAGGAAAAGGAAAAGGGAAAGATGAAGAAGAAAGAGAAGGAAAAGGAAAAGGAAAATGATTTCACCGCCGGGAGGTATACCCGCACAATTCAATGCGTGTTCGATGCCAGGCCACACCCTTCCCGTGCGGATTTGGCAGGGGAGATTAAGATTGTCAATGAGGGATGACTGGCGATGATGGAGAGTTGGAAGAAATGATACATTGGGGTGCCTTCGCCTACTTGGGATAACCTATTTCCTTAATCTGTTGGGAATTTCACTTTCTTTCCTGTGCATTTGTAAGTGACATTGGCAATATTGATCTTTGTTTCTTTTCAAACATTCTTCTCTTCGTTCTTACATTGAACATGTATGTCGTAGGTGAGCATTGGTCCCTCCTCCCTGTGCAGTGTGTAGAAAACATTTGCTGTTGATATGGTCATTCTTGACATCCCGGACGGCCAGGCTGTTCCAGATGTTCTTCCAAAGGGCAAGACGCCAAGCTGGAACAAATTCGATAACAACTACTGGAGTTGGGTATTCGGGTTCTGCAATAATTTTCTTTATGATGCAGGGACACTTCTGCTCTTTCAGTCATGTGACAATGATAGTCGTCGGGCATGGGCATCATACCTGAAGTCCTCTGGGTTTGAAGTTCTGCGCACATGGAATTGTGTGAACATCCTCTACCTTGTGAAGGGGTGTTGTCTTGGACAGCTGGTATGACGCCTCCCTCTTGATTGTGCTTTCATGCTGCGTTTCAGTGTTCTCTGCAGCGAAACTCTTGAAGAATCTATGATGATCGGCACCGATCATCACAAATACTTGACAGATCAGTTTGTTGCATGCCTATGTTTTGTTTGTTCAATCTACAAACTTCCACAATTATTTGTGTTTGGCACCCTAGTCTTCAGTCTTTGCCAGACGAGGATGTTTGAGGCAATTTGCCTGCGGAGGATTCGCACCTCAAAGACACCATCCTTCGTCCGCAACTTTGAGATTTCTGACCAGGGGTGTTTCATCAACCCTCCGTATGAGCCGCATGTCAATGACATGTTGTACAACTTCATGTAGTCCAATCAGACTCTCAAGAGACCAGATGACACTCACTGGAGAGGTGCAAAGGAAAAAACCCCAGCGTTCATATACACTATTGGAGTCATGCAACCACCATTCTGCACGGGTGGTCGACCTCTCAGTATCCACAAGTTCGTTCTCGCCCTTCAGATTTAGTTTTCTTTCACCAGTTTTCTTGCCCCCCCCTCCAACCTGTTCATGTCCTCATGTCTGGGGCAGGAGCAACTTACCATGCATGCAAGGCAGGCGGAAGAACCCTTTTTGGCATGGAGGGTGACTCTGACCTATACAAGAATGTGCTCCTCCCCCTTCTGTCTGGCTCTACGTCAGGCACACAGATTGAAAACATTCAAATCCGGAATGATGAGGATCCAGAAGTTAAGCAGGTCGACAACGACTTTTCATGTGAGTAAGTCTGCTTGAAGTCTGCCATTGACTTCTCATTCCTTTTTGGGCTCAATGTAATACCCAAACTTCATCTTATGAGTAGTTTCATTCTTCTTGTTGTGGCATGCAGGAAAGGCAGCTATGGGTCTTCAGCTGTGAAGAAAATAAGTGACGAAGCAAGAGTCTTCTCAAAGAGATCAGCTGCTAGGGCGTGGGAAATTCCGCCGTGAGAGTTTTCTCTTTTCAGGTCTACCGCAAGGATTTGATGATTGCCCCAAGCAGGAAATGTGAAAGAGGTCCTTTGTTCACGGGGCATTGTCACCAATAGTGACCTAGCTTGCCACATTTGTGGCAGACTCATTGATTCGCGCCCTCACCGTGGATATTGCGGTTGTACCCTCCAAAACGCCGATTCTT
Source organism: Takakia lepidozioides (assembly GCA_030704615.1). Classification (NCBI taxonomy): domain Eukaryota; kingdom Viridiplantae; phylum Streptophyta; class Takakiopsida; order Takakiales; family Takakiaceae; genus Takakia; species Takakia lepidozioides. The sequence continues at coordinate 31,680,568 of CM060733.1, forward strand.
GAGAAGAGATCGGAATCTGACCATCGAAGCTTCCGTCATTGTGGTGACGTCGATTTGTGATGGATTGTCAGCTCTCCTCCAACTGAAGTCTGACAATGAGTTCCTCGTAGGTTGGGAGCTCTTTCTCACTTCCGATCACACTGACCAAGGTGACAAAGTTATCCGGGAGAGCATTAATATTGGTCTCCACGATGATATCATCATAAGGCAGTTCGTCAACTATAGGCCAATTTCCAAAAATAGGAATTTTTTTTTTTTGTATATTACGGAAATTCGCAGTCGTTTTGACGATTGCGGGTTGGACCCCCCGGGGACATTTTTATTAATTGTAACCCATATGGTACTATTTCTTAATTACAATGACACGCGTCAAATTGCTATATAGTAAACAAGACTTTCTTATTCCTGATCATGTTAAAGATATGACGAGTGAGTGAAATTTGAGGGCTGACGGACGCGATATAGCTCCCCATTGCGCGGTGTGAGGGTCTTAGGGAGTTAGCTTTTTCTGTGAGGGTCTTAGGGACTTGGTTTTTTCTAGAAGCTTCGTGCTTCCTTTGCCCCGTCTTGCAGCCCTTTGTTTCTGTTCTCCTCGTAATGCGCGCTTTTTCTTCCTGTTTGTAGTCGCTGTGGGGTTCAATCCGCGCTTCTTAGGTTTAGTTTGTGTCCCGCCTCATTGTTTCTGGTTTACTGGGCATCCTTGAAGTTGCGGCTTGTTTTCGTTATGCCCTCTCAGCTGCATCGTGGTGGTTTTCACAAACCAAGCTGGCGTTACCTGACTACAGACACAAGCAGCACACAGGAGAGGTCCTTTTGGGTTGATGGTCCGGAAAAATCCTCCATAGGTCATGGCACAAGGTCGAGGACGTGGTGGTGAGGGCACCTTCTTCTTCAACCTATTTCGGCCTGTTTTGCCCTCTCATCAGACTCGACCCTAAGATGCATATTGAATTTGTAAGTTAGCTCGTTGTGTGGATCTGTGGTGGTTTGGGGTGACTTTGACAAGTTTGGCAGCAAGAAAGTATCCAAAAACAGATAATAGAGATGAGGAGAAGCGTTGGAATCAACACTTCTCCAACCCTAGTCAATGGTGGGACAATGGAGACAAAAAGATGAATGCCCGTTGGACTACAGAGAGAAGCATATGCAATTCAAAATTGGAACTACTATAATAAGTAGGGTTGGGGTGCTTGCTGGAAGAACTTCACGTCGTCAATGTCAGCTGCTAGCAGCAAGGCTGAGGATGTATTCATGATTTGTACACACACAGGGATAGCGTAAGGACCAGGGATGGAGGTCCAGATTCATCCAAGAGGGCCGGATTTCAAACACAAGATTAATTCTGATTCCTTGTGGAAGAAATCTATGTGAATAGATGGTCAACTGGAAACGGCAACGGCATCAGCACAATTGATATAACAACGCACTGCTAATGAAGGCACCTTCTTCAACATTTCAACCTATTTTTCGGGCTGTTATCAGGGTCGGCCCTAAAATTTCATGTTGAATTCTGCAAGTTAATTTGCAAGTTACCTCGCAAAGCAAAGGCGTGGGATGAGGCTTTGGAGACTTGTCAGCAAATGATGCGAGAAAGGATGGAGCCTAGGCCAGTCACATTCGTTTGTGTTTGCAATGCGCGTGCAATCCTGACAGCCATGGAACATGGGGAAGAGGTCCATGGTGGCATCATCAATGCTGGGATTGTATCAGATGCAATCTTACCAATGCCCTGGTGGACGTGTATACCAAATGCGGGTGCATGAAGGATGCATTAAAGGGGGTGTTGGGCAGTGTGGCTGAACGGAATGTGGTGTCGTAGAGCGTGATGGTGGCATGCTATAAGCGCTACAAGGGCAGTGGAGGGAGGCTTTGGAGACCTCTGAGCACATGTGCAAGCTTGGCAGCCCTGGAAAATGGAGAAGAGGTCCACGGTGGCATCGTCAAAGCTGGGATTGTATCAGATGTCAATCTGACCAGTGTCATGGTGGACATGTATGCCAAATGCGGGTGCATGAAGGATGCATGAAAGGGGGTGTTGGGCAGTGTGGTTGAACAAATTGTGGTGTCGTAGAGCGTGATGGTGGCATGCTATAAGCACTACAAGGGCAGCAGAGGGAGGCTTTGGAGACCTCTGAGCACATGTGCAAACTTGGCAGCCCTGGAAAATGGAGAAGAGGTCCACGGTGGCATCGTCAAAGGTGGGATTGTATCATATGTCAATCTGACTAGTGCCGTGATGGACATGTATACCAAATGCAGGTGCATGAAGGATGCATTGTCGATCATTTTTTTAAAATTCTAATTAAAACAACGTCTTCCATATACATTAGTGTATATTTTATTGAGTTGAGTACAAATTATAGCAGAAAATCTTCAAGAGGTGAAATATAGCAATGACAAAGCTGGAGTAACTATCGGAGGAAGCCGGATGTGATAACGGCTTCTTCCTCAAAGAAGATCAACGACATGTTTCAGGAGGATAGGAAAATTCAGACTGTGAACCGGATTCGGATTTTTGAAAACCCATCTCTGGCGACTAGTTTGTCTGACCATGGGAGGCTTGGCAACGGAATTGTCATTCCGGAGGATGTTGTATCACTGGAGAACCTGCAGAAAGTGACATCCCATCATAGAGAGGACTAGCCCAATGACAACTCCTTGATTCCGGGGTTGACAGACCATGTGGCATTGGAGTGCATCGCAGAGGAATGCAACTTTTGGGCGGACAGTATTCTAGAGGTTGTATGGAGGTATGATCTAGAAATCAATGAGTAGTCTTCAGCGCCAAGAATGATTTAGGATCGATGTCTTTGTAAGTTATGCAGGAAAATATGCTTATCTTGCTGGAGGATCTCACCAACAGACGACTCTCAGAACAACGCTACAACTCGCTACTTCAAGCATGGGAACCTCTCCCCGATCTCAAAATAGCACGGAAAATGGATCTAATGGGAAAACAAGGATAAATGCTAACCGCTGGATACTGGCTAATCAAGGGTAGCGATCCCACTTCCCAAACGGATGAATAACATGGATGAGAAGCAACATTCATAAGGACTTAAAACGGACAATGTACCAACTTAAGTTGGTCATGTGCCAAGGTGGAAGATAGATGAAAATTATGGAAGGATGAAAGTTACAGACAGATGAAATTAGTGGATGGATGAGAGATTACAGGCTGGATGACAAAAAAATAAAATGGATCACAATGACAATGGATGGAGGAAAAACACGTGGTTCGATTTGGGTATGTTATAATAATGGACACTCTAGGAAAAATTAATTAAAAACTTTAACTAGGTGTCGGTGCTTAAATGCACCAGTGGTGATTTATTTATTTTTTTGAGAAAGGGATGGATGATAGCCGTCAAAACAAGTGACGGATGGAGGGCGACGGGCTGCTATAAATCAGCCGGCGAACAGGGACAATCCAATCTCTCTCTCGCTCTTCCTTCACTCTCTCTTTCTCTCTGCCTCCCATTCTCCCTTTGACAAACTTAGTTAGTTTAGATAGAACCAGAGCTGAAAACTCTGATTCAACGTTAATGTGGTGTTTAACGTGGGCTTGAAAGTAATAGGGACTGCAGTACGACGTTTTACCTGTAGAGTCATACTGGTCCATAGTTCAAGTTATGGTCATAATTGTTGGGTAGATTTTGAAACACATGTATCGTATTTGTTTCTTTTACCTTTGTACCACCGTTTTGGAATTTAGAAAGCCCACGATTGCAGGATTGCCAGTTGCCTACAGGTACCCACATTTCAAGTTCAAGCATTTTAGCACCTTGATGATCTTTAGAAAAGCTCCCTCGTATTCAAGTGTGCGTCAAATCAGGGTATCTAGACGTGCATTTTCCGTTTTTATTCAGGCTTGAACTGGTGTCATACACGGGAATAGTTATCTACCTGAATCGTTTTGTTACGTGAACTTACTGGTTAGTGAATTTGCTCGCACCCTTGAGGTTAGGGGTTCAAATCCCTCTTCTTGTATTTCTATCTGTAGTTAGTTTTTTTTGTTTTCTCGTGTTTATTTTCATTGGATAGATCCTAGAAATGAATATTAAGTAGTTAGATTACTACTTGTACTCTCACAAATCCACCTTGGTCTGTTGGTTAGGGACCTCTGTTGCATCGCCGAGGTTGGGGGGGTCAACTCTCGTTTATTGCAACTTAGTTGGTTTTGCTTATATTTAAAAAAAACCCTTGAAATAGCTCTATAAGTAATTAAATAGGCTAGTTAGTTTTGAATGGTTCTTGATGGACTTATTAGTTAGTGGTTTAGCTTGCACCTCCGAGGTTGGTGGTTCAAATTGTCGCCGCACTGCTCCCTCTAAGCAGTTTTGATTCTCTCCTTTTATTTTGGTTATACTAAGATTGTTTGTTGGGCTGATCTTTTCCTTAGAATGATCTAATTGCTTATCTATTCTTGACTCACATAAATTAATGGGGACTAGTAAAATTAAAATAAATCAATATCCCTATCTTTTAAACGTAAATATATACATAAAATCCTCCAAAAAGAAAACAAATAATTAAGTTGGTTGGTTGAAATTAAATTTTGTTGTTTGCTTAATAACTAATATTTACACTAGGCTATCTTTTTTATGCGTATATGTATATATATATATATATCTAAAAATCATAATTATTTATCCCGAAGTAATTATACATTCATCTTACTTATTTCTAGACTATTGTTTTCGTAAATACGTCAATGAGTTAGCACTAACTGTTGGTTACAAATTACAAACGCAAACACTTATAACATAGAAAATTTATAAATCCACACTAGCAGCACCCTTGGAGCTAGGTGGCGCCTTCGGGACCTAACCTGACTCTGTCTAACACAAACCTTAAATTAAGTATGCAACTGTTAATGGGGTACATTAATGGTTGACATGCATTAAAGGTGGTGTTGGGCAGTATGGCTAAACGAAATGTGGTGTCGTAGAGCGTGGTGGTGACATGCTATAAGCGCTACAAGGGCAGCAGAGGGAGGCTTTGGAGACCTCTAAGCACATGTGCAAGCTTGGCAGCCCTAGAAAATGGAGACGAGGTCCACATCGTCAAAGTTGTAGTGATTGTATCAGATGTCATTCTGAAAGTTGCCCTGGTGGACATGTATGTCAAATGTGGGTATATGAAGGATGCAAAGGGAGTGTTGGGTAGCTAAGGGGCTATATGCAATGGGGTGTCATGGAGCATAGTGATGGCAGGACTTGCAAATTTCACCTGGATTGCACATGAGGCAAAGCTCGTTAATGCTTCTACCAATTTTTTGTCTTTGTTGTTTCATTTTCTCATTGAGTGCCAATTCTAAAGTTCCCACTGGCCCATTTATTGGTTTTCTCACATGCTTGTGGAGGGCTAGATTGTCTTGTTTATCTCCTTCCATGTTTTGAGCAGTTTTTTATCATCTTATAAGCTCCATCAATAATGTTTTTTGGGCTGCTTGTGGAGGGATGGTACCTTCAGCTTGTTTCATTTGCAGTGGTCAGTCTCAACTGCTTGTGGACGGCTATGTCATTTTTGTTTCAGTGTGTCATTGAATAATGCCTCATCCCACAAGCTGTTATTCTGGTTAGTGGGCTACTTCCCGAGCATTGTTTGATGGGCCTCGTATAGTTTGTGGAGGTCCTGATATGTTTTGTTTCATGTTTTTATTGGCAACAATCATTTTTTTTGGCTGTGGGAGGGGGTTGCTCGTGGTCAATCTCACCTCAGCCCAAGAGGTACACTATGGTGTGGGCATTTTCTGGAGGTCTCTTTGTTGTTTGTTTCTTTTTTTTCAGTGGCAAATTTTGTGCAGGGTTGTTTATTGTTCTTGATCCATTTTTTCTAGTTGCAAAGCTGGACGTTTGTCACGCAGGCTTGTGGAGGCCTATTTCATTTTTGTTTTTTGTTTTCCTACCATGTTTTGTTTCTTGTTTCATTGGCAATAGTGCCAGTGTTGTGGGCTGCTTGCGGAGGGGCCTGGAGGGGGCTATGTCATTTTGTTTCTTGTTTTCCTTGAACAATGCATCATCTCATAAGCAGTTTACTGCTTTCAGGGATGTCCTACCAGACCTCTATGGGGTTTTGAACATGCCTTTGTAGAGTGCCATTTCTTGTTTTAGGGTTGCTTATACCAACCTGAGGTCTTTCTTGTTTTATCTGGTCACTTGTATCATGGTTTCTTCAGTCCATTATCTAGTTTAGTATATCAGATTCACATGCTTATGAAAGCCCATTGTCGTGTTTGTTATACTTATTGATTGACAAATCCCTCAAGTCATCCCATGGGACTGGTTTTGGGATGGTTATAGAGGGCATGTACCGCGATGGTTTGCATTCACCTTATCATGTCATCCCAAGAGGTACACGTTGGTTCTTGGTTATAATGCCATATGTCATCACATGAGCTGTTTGGGCTTGTTGGTACTTACTGGGCATCTTTAACACTCTTGTAGTTGACAACATGACACTAGGTGTTTTACCACTTACCTCTTACTCATGCTACTAGCCTCAGCAGTTTTGTAGCGCCTTCACCTTATGTCAATATTGTGCATGAATGCTTGTTGCTTGGTTTTATCTTGTAGAATAATAGGAATTTCTGGTTGAGCTACAATCTTAAGAAAAATTAGTGTTTTCTTCCATCGATATACTTTGTGATATCCTCGATATTGCTGCGATAGAGCAGTGTTCCTCGATATTTTGTAAATAGCCGATAGTCTGTCTTTGACTGAATGATAGAAAAAAATGGATGAATGACTATTTTGGATGGATAGAAGAGGTTGAAGCAGTTATAGAAGTTGTTGGAACAACTCTGCTATTTATTTCGTTCATGTGAATCAGATGGTGTCAGATGAGCCGGCGAGCCGTGACCAGAGCAGTGAAGAGTGAGTAGGTGCTAGAAGATAGAGTTATTTCTCAATGGTAGATTAGCATGACGTTATTGTGGTATAATGTTTGTGAATGAATGGAAGAGAAGAAGGAGAAAAATGAAGACTTTCAATTCAATTTACTCTGTATGAAGAATGGAATGATGAAATGTAAATCCAATTCTGAATGCAATGATTGAAGAATTATAATTGCGTGAGATAATGAGAATGTGCATAAATGGAGAAGATAAGAATTCTGTGTGTGAATTAATTCCTGGTTTACTTAAGAGATATATCAATTCGGATATTTAGAAGTCTATTATGTAATGATGCAGAGTTAGTACGAATAGAGAGTGTGAGTAAAGCTGGAAAAAAGAAATATCAATTCTATATAAACATCGTCAATTGGGGCGTAAGTGGATTAATATGTGGTGTTGTCCTTTAGATGGATATCTAGAATATATGAAAGAACAAATAAAAGACCTTAGGATATAAAGTCTTCAATTGAATTAATTGAGAGGGAATAATGGTGAAGTAAAATCATTTGTATGGCAGTGATAAATGATGAAGGGATAAAAGGATTATCACAATTGATTACTGATTTACCAGATCATCTATCGATAAGAATCTTCCAGAAGCTTTATTGTAGTGATAAAGAGATATTCTCATTACAGCTAGTCAATAGATGATGGTACAGAGAGTTATCAATTATGTACATGAATTGTTATTGGAAGCACAATTGCTTGCACATGTGGTATCGATCTTTTGAAGGCTATGCTGAACTAATGGGAGAATAGAACAAGACCTTTGGTGAAGGAACATCCCTGGAGGAACTGAAGAAGCAAGATTGGTGGTAAAGAACAATTGATAGTAATGTGTAGAGGAGAGATAATGGAAGATCCTTTAGAGTTAATTACTGGATTACCTAATAGTTTGTCGATAGATATCTTCAAGAGACTGCGTTGTAGTGACATAGAGATAATTAATCTACAGCTTGTGAGTAAAGGGTGGTGTAAAGAACTATTAACTCTATATCGAGCAGATTACTGGAGGAGGGAATTAGATAAACAATGGTATTTAACCTCAGCCGATGGAATAGAGTTAACTAGTAGAAGACGGAGGGAATATTATCGAGACTGGAAGGATATTAATCGCGTTAGATTGAGGAAGTCTGGTGGTAGAAATTGATCTATTAAGGGATTAGAGAGAAATAGAATAGTATATCATCATTATTTTGCAATTGTATAGGGCTTTCCCTCCTGCAGATGATGTTGTTGTGAACATGTACATCAATCAAGAGAAAAAGTTTGCATTTGTGGAGATGTGGATGGTTGAAGAAGCTAGCAATGTCATGGCCCTCGATGGTATGCATACTACAATTGTGGTTAGGTATCACTGCATACTATACAGTTAGGTGTCCTAGACTTGATTTGTGCAGAGGCATGGATAGCTGAAGGAGCAGGGATAGAGTATGGGTCTAGATTCATCCAAGAGGGTCAGATTTCAAGCAAAAGATTACGTATGATTCCCTGTGGATCAGCTGCAAGAAACTTGCATGTGTAGATGGTCAACTGGAAGTTGTAGCAACAGCAGCACAATTGAGAAAACCAGGCACTAGGACCTTCTTCAACACATTTTCACCCTGTTTTTCCCTCTTATCAAAATCGGCCCTAAATTTCCATGTTAATTCTGCAAGTTAACTGGTTGAGTAAATCTAGTTTGAGGTCTATGGTGACATCATCAAAGCTAGAATTGTACTAGACATACCTGGAAAAAAGAAAAGAGCTCCATGGTGGCATTGAGGATGTAAAGGGGTGTTTGGGAATATTGTTGACAAGATCATGGGGTGTCATGGAACTCGATGATTGCAGGATATGCCCGGAGTATGCCCGACATGGTCATTTTGACTTCAGTTTTTTAATCCCTTTATAGTGGAATAAATTTGTGAGACCTAAAGTTTTGAATTTTTTTGTTTGAAACACTTTTTGTAAATGCACATCCTAGTTACAATTGGAAGAAATCTCAACACCAATATATATTGTGTAGGAAGGGAGAAACATGGATCACCGCCCAAACTGAGATCCCTTCCCCCTCCCCATGATCATCAAATATTTTGAAATTCGGAGGTGCAGGGACCATGTTCCTGATGGTCTCTGACTCTCCTCTGATGAGAACATTTAACTCGGACATGTTGTGGACCTACGTATATCTCCAGTACTGCAAAACTGATACCTATTGTTGCAACCAGTATGTTCTTCTTCTTTCATAGCAGGCCGCAGAAGTCAAGTTGTTTCATGTGACTTAAGGTTGCTGGGAGCTTTGATGGTCATTGTGGTTGAACGAAGCTGCCCACTTTATAGTTTCGTGACCTCAGATCATGCGATGTCTGATATGAAGGGGAAATGAAGGTTCTTTGGATTGAGAGTTGGTCTAACTGTCTGTGGGTGAAACACAACCAGCTGCTGTGAGAGCAGAGTTTGGTTATAGTTCTAAGTCCATGTACGCTATGGAGTTCCAGGCAGGGACACAACAGGTTGGTACAGTTCATTTTCATGTCACATGAGACGGTGATTTCCTTCTCAAAATGTAGCAAGAAGCATGTCATCTCTTCTAGCATGTCTGCAGTATGCCTAAATAGATATGGTCTCGGAGTAAAGTGATCACTGATATGCTCGCTGTGGGAGTATGCAGAAGTATGTTGAGGTCTATTAGCAAATACCAGAAGGGTGATTTTGAATAGGTTTTTGTCATATGCCTTTGGAATGCAGCTTGTGCCAGCCTAGGAAAGAGGTGAAGACAACATGCAAGCTGGGGTTGTATTATGTATAATCTGGAGAATAACAAGTTAGGTGCATGAGAACCATATGCGACAATTTTTTTGTTTTGTTCTAATCATGGTCGTTACGGACTCATGAGTTTGTGCATTGTATGGGACGATTTTGAGGTATTGTCTTAATACAATGTCACGTGCTCATCATCATATTTATTTCTTTTCGTGCTTTAATGGGATGACATGTATGTTCTCTAGTCTCAATCACATCGCAATGGGATGATCAATGGCAGTGTGCGGGGGATTGTGTTGGTTGCAATACTGTAATAGGGCCATCGTAACATCTGTGTTGTTATTCGGAGACAGTAGAAATAGTATTGTACATGTATAAACCACAAGTCGCAGCCCCCAAGTCACTGCAACCACTACAAGTGCCTGGTTCCCAACCCACAGTCGATGTATATCACTAGAAAAGTAGTGCATTTCAAACCTCCAGTTACATCTGTCCCTTCAACACTCTAGTTGTCGACTCCGTTGCAAGTCGTAAAGGCAACTAGCAGACAACTCATCGCCCCACATGGTGTGGCCTCAGGCCTGCACGTGGCCACATCCGGAATGCCACGACAAAAAACACGTGGAGTACTACCGACACATAGCATGCGGCTGCCCAGTGCGGCGGCGCCACATGGCCACTCCTTAAAAAATTACCCCGCAGTCGGCGGAACGACTCCGACCACGTACTGACCGAAGTGACTGGGCTGTCTGAAAGATCTTGGCCTTTCGGACTCGTAGTCGCCCAATTGTTTTCTGACTGAAACAACTTGGTTTCTAGTCGTTTCTTGAGTTGTTATTTCGGCGATTCCTACTAGTTAAAACTTCTCAGCAGCCTTTCGGATCATCCTCATTGACAATGCATGGAATGATGTGATCCTTGACTGACAACCATAGGATGGCAAGGGCCTTGGCCTTCAGTTTCCTCTAGACGTCATCGTTCTCATCATCAGGTTTTACTCCTGAGACAAGAATGTCCCACATCTCCTCTTTCTCCAAAATAGTCTGCGTGACTTTGAACTTCCAAACAGAATAGTTGCTTGCTCCATCAAGCTTTTTAGCTTCGGTCAGAGAGATATCAACGTTGGAAGAAGTAATAAATTCAACTTCCCGCATTCAAAGATAGAAATAGAAAGAAAGAGAAGCCAAAGTAAGCAGACAATGTCTCAACAAAACTCTCTTAAGGAGCAACGCTCACTTACAGCATAATCACTCACTAATCCACTAGTGGAGTAAAGCTCACACTCGTCCCTCAAGGATCTTTGAATGTGGTGTTACCCTCAACACCGCTATGATACCATGTAGAAACAGTAAAACTAGCACTACTTCGACTATCTAACAAGGAGGAAAGCTCGACTAAAATACTATACTACAAAGGGAGGTGAAGTAATTAGAGGGTCAGTGTCAACTAATGAGGCTTACTCGCGGCTTGATTCAATTTACTAAGGGAGCCGTCTAGTAATTAATCCTGCCAAACCAGAGCCGTCTAGTGATAATACCACTGGCAATAGACACTTTGTCATCTGCCATCTGCCAGGGGATGGTGTCCCACGATGAGAGTGGACTGTACCAACACATTTATAATCGATGTGGCATCTCCAGGCTCGGATTCTACAATGATCACGTCTGCAAATTCTCCTATGAAAGTTGCCAATTGAGTGTACAACCCCCATACATGCTACACAAGGCATGGCAAGTGGTTTCCCAGCTGATCACCTGGAAACGACACAAAACCAGTTCCAAGCTCCACATTTGGGCCAACGCGAGTGTGTCCTTTGGACGCCGACTCACAAAGTCGCATGTGACGCACTTTGCAAGCTATAGATCATACGTTTCCACCTCGTTTCCATAGTGAATTAGTTCTTGCGATTTTGACCTGTCTTTGAAACAACCCTATAATTTAGGCAATGAGCATTCTTTTCCATAACACTGTTTTCCTCCACCACACCCATGCCCGAATACATTGGCAAGACATTCGTTAAATAGAAACCTGCTCTACTCCTCAAGAATCAACCCGTCACACTCCGATGTCTAAATCTCATGTGGATGAGACGAGAGAAGACTTCTTAGGATGGATTGTGGCAGAAGGGAAAGAACAGTGACTGCAAGATGATGAAAAAAATTGAAAGGAGACGGATCATATAAGTTACAGAAACCGCCCTACCCTAATTTGTGCGAAGCTATCTGTCGTGCACCTAAGCATCGTGCCACAACATACATTGCTGTCCAACCACACTTCATAGCATATAGTCCTAGAAAGCCATGCCACAATAGTGATACGGAAATGGTGAAAAGAGGAGAAACCACTCTATCACATTATATAAGTCAAGCCAATGGCACCTTTGCTAAAGGACTCCACCATACAGACCTCACCCACTCTCCATCTCAAGTACTAGAGCTATGGCGGCGAGAGAGGCCTCGGGAGGCTCGACTAGAAGAAGACGAGCCTGCCTACATCTCACGTGGAGATAACCTCCCTACGTCCCAAGTGAGGTTCGCCACCTCACTTGGCACATGGAACCAAATGAAGTCCCAATGCCAACAAAATACAAATATGAATGTATAATGTCCTAATTAGTTAGAAATAACTATTTCTAACTAATCACAAATAAAACCATGACAGCTGTCGTGCACATAAGCATCGTGCCACAACATACATCGCTGTCCAACCACACTTCCTAGCATATAGTCCTAGAAAGTCATACCACAATCGCTCCCCTAGCTGTTGATTAGGTCCTTCTAACATCGGATAGCTTGCAAGTATCCACCCCAATAAGATAATCGCTTGGTCTTCAATCGCACAAGTCCCAACACCTTGGGATCTATCCTCCCATCCATATGTGGAAGGTGACATGGCGCACAATTGCACACATGGTCCTTCCATACCCTACCATCTCAATCCTCCAGAATCAACACTCCTGAAGGCAACACCTCCCTGACCCTTAGAATCACACGTCTTACTGTGACATCCAAGGTCGTAGACGCTGTCTGCTGCAGATACACATAGTCCCCAGGGTGGAAATGCCGAACACCTAGCCGATATCCCCCTCCACGTTTAGTGACGTACCTCAAAGTGTCTTGGTGTTGGGCAATAGCAAGGTTCTCAAAAGCCATAGGCATGACTCTCTTGAACAACTCTGCCTGCTGGGCACATGCTTATGTCCACACATCCGGATCATCAAGGTTGAGAACTATTGCCGCCTCCCTGCAAATAGATGTAGGGAAATCCAGCTCTCGGCCGAAGAGAAGAAAGTAAGGTGAGAAGGAGGCAAGTGAAGCTTGTTTGCTGAACCTATAGCCCATAGCTAGCCAAGGCAGTTGAAGGTCCCAATCTCCTAGGTATCCCTTCTGCAAACCGTATTTGCGCAAACCTCTCTTGATTGTCTGAACAACTCTCTCCGCCAAGCCATCAGCCTCAGGATCATCCCGAGAAGTAGTGCAGTGATCTATCAAGGCTTGCTCACACAAAGCCTGAAACTCCCCCAAGAACTCTCTCCCCTGGTCCGTGAGTACCTCGGCTGGAGCACCAAAATGGCTAAGCACTCGATCTAAGAATGCATACGCAGCTCCCTCACCTGCCTTGTCAGGCAATGCCACCAGTTCAATCCATTTGGAGAAGTGTTCCACCATCACCAACGCATACTTGTTATGGCAAATCGTCAGTGACAATGGCCTGCGAAGTCAAGACTCCAACGATAGCCCAAACCCATAATGGGTAAAGGATGCAATTGTGGAGTAGGAGTGTTGAAAGAAGCCCGCACTCTATCACACACCATGCACCTTGCCACTAACTGTTGCACATCCGTGTGCATGCCCCGCCACCAATAATGCCCTTGCAGCAAACTATGAGTGCGCCGCACCCCAAAATGTCCCAACTTCTCATGGGCATGGCGTACCAATCGCACTCGTTGTGTTGGATGAGGCACAATCCTCACTCGTCCATCTTCCCATACCCGGAGTAGATGAGTCCCCTCCCACTTGAACCTCTTGGCTCATTGTAGGACCCGATCTCTCTCCTTAGCAGTCACACTGACTGCTGTCTCTCCGGTACGAAGGTATGCCAACACTGCTGCATCTTCATGCACATCCTTAGCACCACCAAACTCCTCACTAGTCTCTGGATTGTCATGCACGCTATCTACATGACCAATCGCATGGGATGGACCAGCTTGAGCTCCCATTGTTAGAATGCACAAAAAGACCGATGCATGCCATCCTGGCACCATCTCCTTATCTGTCTCACCATGCCACCGAGCTCCAGTATCATCATGCTCGCACGTGCATGGATTACAACTCAATCCATCTGCATCCCGATTGACAATACCGGCTCGATGCACCACCTAGAAGTCGTACTCTTGAAGCATAAGTGCCCACCGTGCAAGCTTCCCTGTAAGCTTGTCTGACTCCATCAACCACTTCAATGGTTGGTGATCCGTGACAAGGGTGAAGAGATTGCCATAGAGGTAACATCTGAAATGTGCCACTGCCCATACTGCAGCTACATACTCCCCTTCATAAGAACTATACTTCGCCTCGGCATCATTGTTCGAGCGGCTAGCATATGCCACTACGAACTGCAGAAGTCAATCAAGCCTTGAGTTTCTCAAATGCTTCCTCCTGCTCCTCCTCCCATTGCCACTCCTGACCCACCTTGGTCAACTTCGTAGCCTCCACTTGCTCCGCCATAGCCACCTTGAGAACATCCTCTGAGCAAGAAACATCCTCAACCTCTTCAAAAACCTTGGTCACCTTGGCCTCCAACTGATTCTCAGTCCCACTCCTCATACTGCTGCTTGAGAGATCCAATGACTCTCTCTTTGCGCATCTCATCCCACATCTGCCATGGGTGTTTGCAACCCACGATCCTGTGCTCGTCCCCACTCTCTGCCTCAACCGTCCCGGTTGGCAGGGAGGATGCACTATCCAATGGGAGTGCAGAAGTAGCCATCAATGCTTGCAATCTCCGTTGCTCAGCCATGCACAAGCCAATGACCCATGTCAAGCAATTTAGATCCATTGCTTGACCCAACACTTGGCGGCGTGATGCCTCTGACAGAGCTGTCACATCTGTAGTGCCGGTGGCAAATCCCATTGCCTGCTCTCGCTCATCCGCATTGGGCTCCACCAATTGCTGTAGCACACTGTCCCAAATCAATCCAGGACCATTGTCTCGAAAAGCATGAGACGAGGGAAAGCTCATGAGCGTAGGCAAAGCCGAACGTGGCTGCCCCACTCGATTGACCACTGCTAGAGGTGGACGGTCATCATGTCGCACCCTCTGTGGTTGTCTCCCTTAGTCCAAAATGCCATCAACTGTGAGATTGGGTGGTCGATGAATGAAATCGTATGCTCTCTTGAGCAGCTCTGGTGGTGCAAGATTGGTCCACCACAATCGAGGTCGATGCGTGCGTGATCCCATCGCTGTTGCATCCAATAGCACCGCCAATCCAATCCAAGATCGCACCTGATGCACACCGGGCATAACCCTGGCCCGAGAATCCCCCATAAAAAGAACATTCTCCAAGATATAGCCTAGAGGTTGCACTTGCCTCGTCTGCAAGTCCCGCAGCACTCGCAACATCTCCCAAAACAAATGCGATCGTGCATCATGCAAGCCATTCCCATGACCTACGGGAGAGTGTCATTGGCAAGGCCATCCGGTTATCACCAAGTCAATGGAACCATGCCGTTGCAAATCATCCCCCCCTAGCAAGGTAATGTCTGCTGGCAAGGCCTTTTGATACCCTTGAACTGCTGAGAGAGGCAACAACTCAGGATACCGGTGTGTGAACAAGACAATGTGGCGCATGGAAATACGCCGAGCAATCTCATCCTTCTCCACATACAAGTACTTGCGTACTTTAATCCCTGCTTGCAACACTCCTGCAAGCCCAGTGCCTCCAAACAGGTCTAGCAAACAAATCCCTGAGTCAGGTGGTTGCGAGGTAATGGGCACTGTGTCCAAAGGAGCTAACTCAGGAGGTCTATGTGATGTCACTGAACTCCCCTCACTCACCAATGGAAAGGCCTCCCGCCATGCTTGGTGCACACACTCACCTGCTACTCGATGCAAATTCCCAACCGTACCCCATAGTGGAATATGCACAGGCACATGAGGAAGCAAATCAGCCTTGTATGCCAATTGTTTGTCCTCATCAAGTGATGGCCTATCATCTGCATGACTATTGCCCTCCAAGAGCTCACCACCCCAAGCCACCACCCCTGAGAATGCAGCCAATGTGGGCATCATATTCCTATGATCCACCGCTACATTCCCAATAAACCGCACTGGGAGCAGTGCACGTCGGCCATCGCCTGACTGCCATTCCGGCCTGTAGGATGCCGTTTCCTCCCAAAAGTCCAGAGTGAATCCCATGGGGTATAACATCGCCCCACCAACAAGCACATCATAAGACATCGCGTCCGTAACAATGGCTTTAGCTCTCATGACTGAGCCGTCCATAGGATTGTCCGGCTGCAATCAAATGAAGAGCTCATGGCGTGTAATCCCTCGTGCCTTTTCTGAACCGCCCAAAGATGTTTGGATTTGGAAAGGACAAGGCTCCAAATCCGCCTCTGTAAGGCCCAAGCCTGCAATTGCTGCTCTTCCCAACATCAATGGCTGTGCTCCCGAGTCCAACAAGACCCGCAGTGGCCTATACCTCTTCCCAGCTGGGCATGGAGGAAAAGTACTGTTGTTGGAAATAGTGAGGAATCACTACATGATACACGGGAGGGATCCTCTTCTCCGACGCTGTTCTCTTCCGGTATAATTGCCACTTTCCCTTCAGCACTTTAGTTTGAATTTTGAATGCAACAATCCTCTTCTCCACATATCAACATTTCGTTGGGTGATTGTAGTCAAGAAGTCATAAGATACAGACGTGACTATGACTACGTCACTTCCGTTATCATTTTAATTAATGCACATGTCGTGTTTTCATTGGTCATGTGTAGTCATGTAGTCATATATGACTTACTAAGTGACTGCAACTATGACTTCAATGGCTACAAATGTCGTGTTTTGATTGGGTGTATATTCATAAGATACATATGTAAATATGACTGCATCACTGCAACGTCTCCGTGCCTCCTATGTCATAATATGAACAAGTGTCACATCTAAGCAATAGATAAGACTATCATTAAATAACCTCTCAAATAACGAAGTTCGCAAACTTGGACTCCAAACAGTCCACCAAAAGGCCCTAGGCGCCCGCCAATTAGTGGCCTCCAAGGTCTCCAACCAGCCCTCACAATGGCTCCACAAGCCTGCCCAATATGGCCTCCAAGGACCTCCAACAGTCCTCCAACAGTCCTTAAGAAGCTCCTCAAATCTGCCAAGTATTGGCCTCCAAGGACCTCCAACAGTCCTCCAAAGAGCTCTTAGAAAGTTCCATAAGTCTGCCCAATATGGGCCTCCAAGGACCTCCAATCGTCCTCCAACTAGCCCTCACAAGGCTCTACAGGGCTGCAAAACATTGGCCTCGAAGGACCTCAAATAGTCCTTCAAACAGCCCCAAGCAGGCTCCACAAACCTGCAAGATATTGGCTTCAATAGACTCCAAATAGTCCTCAAAGCAGGCCCCAGAAGGCTCCAAAAATATCCATAGTCGATTTTACATCCGTCACTGACCCAATTTCATCCAAAACCGTGATTTCTCATCTGCAGGTCCGATACTTCATCCACCACGATAGTTCATCTGTCGGTGCGATATTTCATCCACTGGCGCGATTTCATCCGCTGGCGCAGTTTCATCCATCCCCGCGATTTTTCATCCAATGGCACGATAGTTCATCCGCTGCCACGATTTCATCCGCTGACGCAGTTTCATCCGTCGCCGCGATTTTTCATCCGATAGCGCGATAGTTCATCCGCTGACGAGATTTCATCCGCTGGAGCAGTTTCATCCGTCGCCGGGATTTTTCATCCGATAGCGCGATAGTTCTTCCGCTGACAAGATTTCATCTGCTGGCACAGTTTCATCCATCACCACAATTTGTCATCCGATAGCACGATAGTTCATCCGCTGACGAGATTTCATCCTCTTGCACAGTTTCATCCACTACAACCGATTCTCATCCAGGAGCGTCGATGTTCATCCACTGGCTCAATAAGTTCATCCGATTGGACAATGGTGGTGCTCCCAACTCTGGGGCAATGTTCCCACGCATTCCTATGCGTTCCCACGAGTTCCCAAAGAGCTCCCAAGCGTTCTCACGCGTTCCTTTGAGTTCCCAAGGAGTTCACACGCGTTCCCAAGCTAGGGTTTGCGCCGCTTTGCCTTTGCGATTGCTGCAACGAGCTATGGCTTCTATGGAGCAACCAGAGGTGCTGTTCTTGGTTTCTTGAGCATCAATAGACCACCAAGAGTGCCTCTAACTCCTTGAGCAAGCTATTTGCCACACAACAAGCTCTCTTTCTCTGTGGAACTTATTGAAATAAACATAGAACAAGCTATTGAGCTTTTATGGCATACCCTCTTCTAGCCATCGTATGCACTCATAGTGCTTCCTTCTATGGCCATAGTGCACCTCTTAGAGTTCCTAATCCAGCCCTGCATTTGCCACTTCCATAGACCTGCTCTTCCCAAGCTTGGGATTGAAACTCCAACTCAAAGCATGCTCTACAAATACACTATTCTGCCCCAGATAGAAATCAGATGTCTACCTCCACTCATAGCTCTCCTAAGCTTGAAGTTGAAGACTCCCACAAGCTGAAACCATGCTCCACACATGCACCGCTTGCTTCCTTAACACCTGAGCTCTTCTTGAACTTCTCAAACCCTGCAACACTTGC
The DNA here is from genome assembly GCA_030704615.1 of Takakia lepidozioides. Lineage (NCBI taxonomy): Eukaryota > Viridiplantae > Streptophyta > Takakiopsida > Takakiales > Takakiaceae > Takakia > Takakia lepidozioides. The sequence continues at coordinate 31,699,049 of CM060733.1, forward strand.
AGAAGAAGAGCTTCTTCACAAGCTCTCAAACTTTCCATTGGGGGTTTCCTTGAAGACCTCATCTTGTACATAAACACCACAAGGCTTTCTTCTTGCAAACCCTGCAACACCTTGTAACTTAAGAGCTATCTATCAAGCTCTCTTCCACACACAAGTGCTAACTATGCTAACACCTTGCACTCATCGATGTAAGCAGGTCTTCTTCTAGTAATACGGAAATGGTGAAAAGAGGAGAAACCACTCTATCACGTTATATAAGTCAAGCCAATGGCACCTTTGCTAAAGGACTCCACCATACAGACCTCACCCACTCTCCATCTCAAGTACTAGAGCTATGGCGACGAGAGAGGCCTCGGGAGGCTCGACTAGAAGAAGACGAGCCTGCCTACGTCTCATGTGGAGATAACCTCACCACGTCCCAAGTGAAGTTCGCCACCTCACTTGGCACATGGAACCAAATGAAGTCCCAATGCCAACAAAATACAAATATAAATGTATAATGTCCTAATTAGTTAGAAATAACTATTTCTAATTAATCACAAATAAAACCATGACATATCCACCGGAACTTGACCTCCAAACAGTCGTCCATGAGAAGGTGAAGACAACTGAAAAACAAAAGCCCATCTATCAAGAGGATAGAAAACAGCTAGTAAAGAAGATCCGAAAAATTAACAGAGCTTTGCAGTGGTAAGAAAAAAATAGCATCACAGCAGAATAGAAGCTCCTTACTACACAAACAGGTACAAAAGAGAATTATACAAGCACCATAGGGCTAGTTATTCAAGACCACTTTCGGAGCTCCATAGGCCAAGAAGCAGGAACCAGCTATGGCTGAGCTGGACGAACGAATTTTTTTGTTGGGAACACATAGTTTTTAAATGAGTAACTTATAAATCTCTACATTACAATTTAGACATTACATTTTTAGTCTTTCCCTCCTTGAGAACATTGAAGAAAGCTACTATGTAAGTAGTATTCTTCAAGTTTGTCCTCTCTTTGCAATTTTCAAGAGCAGCCCCTTTTTCATACATGGCATGGGGTCGACAAGCGACCATTGTAAGCGTCTAACCAGTTGATCCAGAAACACCAACATCTCCAACCGCGCAAACTCAGCGCCAGGGCAGCTGTGCAGACCTCCTCCAAATGGTACAAACGTGTGCTGAGGAGGTCCAACACCTTGGAATCGAGAGGGGTCGAATTTGTGTGGTTCAGGAAAGTACTCTGGGGCCATGTTGGAGCGGAATGATGAATACATCACCTGTGACATAGGACACAACAGATTGTAAGTAAGACCTAGAGCTAGCTTCAGAAATCAAGTTTTCTTCAATGGAGAACTATAGATCTATGAATTATTAGGCCTAGTTCTCAAAGTGTGAGCAGATCATGCGAGTTACAGTGATATCTAACAATGCTGATTGCTTTGGACGAGTTATTGATACTTGAACATGATGGGTTTAGGTGGTTTTGATCGATGAAGCCCAATACTTGGACCATTAGTGCCCAATATTGAATAAGGACAAAGAGAGAATTAGATGCCAGTGGGTGGATCTGAGCAGGATGTACCTTCCACCCCTTGGGAATTGTAAAGCCGTCGAATACAAAATCGGTAATAGCCTCACGAAAGGCAAAAAGCACCACTGGTACTATGCGCATACTTTCTTGGATTACGCGCCATGTGTACTCCATGTGCCTCGTATCCGTCCAGTTCATTCCTACTCCAGGTTCCCTCTCTGCCGCAACCTGTCTTAGCTCTGCAAACTTGTACAAAATAATCAGCAAGCAATTCTATTGGAAGAAGAAGATGAAGGTGAACTCCTCCTGGAATAAGCGGAAGCTGAGTGCAATGTGAAGAGATAATTTACCATCTAGAATAAGAAGTTGTTTCACTTATTTTTTGTTGTATTATCACAATTTGCTGGTATACTAAAAGACTTCATGATTATGTATTGAGACTAAGCTTGGCCTGTAAGCACACTGGAAGCGTCTTCTACGGTTTGGAGTTTGGAGGTGAGCAAGTATACTTATCATCTTTCTAGTCTGCTGGTCATTTTGCTTGTTGAAACAACTTCATCCTTTGAAGTGTGTTCAATCTACCACGTGATGGCCGGGCGCATTGGCATCAACCTCACACGCTGTGCACACATTTCATGGGAAGCACCCTCACCCACTTCCGTCATGCCAGTTCTCATATCAATGATGTCATAGGAAAGGTACTTCTGACAATGTGGCATGAGATGAAGGCTACCTTTCAGCATCTCGTTCAGGCAGGTCGGATTTTCAGCCAAGAGGCGCACCGTCGTGGAAAGGGCGGAGGCAGTGGTGTCGTGACCAGCAACCAGGAGAACAATAAGGTTGTCATGGAGGGCTCCCTCGGAGAGGAACTGTCCATTCTCGTCCGGCGTCGTCAGGAGCACCGACAGAAGGTCTTGACGCGGCGATGCGCATTTGTCTTTGAGTTCTTGCTACGGTCAAGATCTTGCATGGTCATAACAATGCTTGACCAATCCCTGATCTCTTGGAAAGAAAGACAACAACTGTTCCAGCACAAAAAAATTCTGCGAGGAGGTGTAAATTCATCTTGCTCATAAAAAACGGTCGGTCAGCTACGAGCTTGAATTGTAGTATGTAGCAAGTGTACTAGCACCTAGTAAATTATATGGTAGATCCCGCTTTAGTTGTACAAGAGGTTCACTTGTTACCTGGCGCCTTCTTGTCGTGATGGCGACGATGTCGCTCTGGAGGGTCTGACGTGCCCGTTTAGCTTTCCAGAAAGGTGTGCCCGGGATAGCAAAGGGAAGGCTCTCGAGGCCTTCCATCATAACGTTGAATGCATCGAAAAGTCTGTCGAGTTCAGGGCCCTCCTTAAAGCTCAAGAAGAGGTCGCATGACAAAGCAAATGCAAATTGTTTGATGCACTTAGATCCTGTCACTTGGTCTTGATTCTCCCAGTGCTTGGATATGTGGGCCGCTGCCAATAACTCCATTCTTGGCACAAAACTCTGGAGCGATTCAGGACTGAAGAAAGTCATGAGAATTCGGCGGACGCGTCTGTGCAATCTCCCCGTAGTTGAGGTTAGTTCAAAGCAGCAGCATTGTGCAGTCACTTGTGAGAACTTTTAGGAATTCTTATCGTGCGTCAAATTGTCTCACAATAGCAAGGTCGAGCACGTGCACATTGTTTGGATAGCAAGCTTATTGTGTGTGAAGTTGTTGATTTCTTCCTGCATGCCAATCTGCAAATTGTATTTTTGAATTCTTAAGTAGAGTAGTGACCCTCGTACCGCATGCCGTGTGGTCATGTACACAGACATGTTGCAAATACTAGACTATCCGCTCTAGACCTTTCTGGAAAAGTTCTACGGCTGAACATTGATGAAATAGGTACCAGTTCAAAGGAAGTCTGTAAAGCAAATCGTTCACTTGTTTTGGCTTTCTTCAGTTGACAAGTTTGTCCATTTCAAAAAACAATCATTCAAGGAGTATTATTTACCTGTGAGAGTCGGGCGTCCCTCTGTTGAATGCTTCTTTTCCAAGAAGGTTGACAATTGTGTCGGGCCAGCGATTTCGAACCAGTTTGTTCTCATTGGCAAACACGAACTTGTTTCCAGCAGGCGCGGGCAAGCATACAGTCCGTGCTAGCAACAGCGACGTTTTGAACACCCTTCCATATTTCTCCTCCCGAGTCTGCGACCAGATAACCATGAGATCATTTGGCAGAATTTCACATATATCAAAGCTCTGAAATCGACTAGATCTTGCGACTCAGAAATTGACCTATTGTGTCAACGTGTTGTATTTCACTTATGCTACGTGGATGATCGGTAATTGGATTAACAAATGCCACGGATCTCAAACTAAATATATTAGCTCAGCTACTCGTGGCATAAGTTTTCCTTGGACACGTTATTTATCGCAACAGCACGCTGAGGCGGTATCCCACAGCTTTTGTCGACATGCAAGAGAACGGAAGTGTGTGATTCATTGCTCCAGAATCGCTTCGTCTGTTCAACACTCCGCCCAACTCATGGGAATCATACTCACTACGCTTTCATGTTCCCTTCACGACTTACAAGGTTTCCAATAACATTGCTCAGCCGCATACAACAAGACTGAAATTCATGTACACATATGTCTAGTCTAAGCATCTAATAAGCACTAAACTAGCTGCATGATCTAGTCGCATCCCTGGCATTACCTGAAAGAAATCTCCGACTCTGTTGTTGCGCAACGCTGACAAGAAGCTAAGTGTCTCCCCAATAACTGGAAGCCCAAATCGACCCGGTGGCAGTGGGGGCCGTCCTCTGAGCCGATTCTTCTCTGATTGCAAAGGGATAATCCGGAAAACTAGCCACAACACCAGAGTGCCAAACAGCAGTGCAAAGAGTGAACCCACAGTGGCCCCATTTCTGATCATTCCCGTATACACTTGCCACAGTCTGTCGATCTCAACCACGTTTGTCATACCTACCAACGGAGCCCTCCAGTATGTAGAATCTACTTAACACTTCAGGCCCCGGCAGCTTTGGGTCTCCTCAGTCTCGTTGCTTGAACTCGTAAAATTTAATGTCTCCCGAAAAGGAGCGCCAAACCAGCATCCGGTTTGCTTGCACGCTCATGTAAGAGCCTTCTGGCTTTGCACATCTTGCAGATGCGAGGAACCCCTGCCTGGGTCGATGTTTCATCAATATATGAAGCTAGAAGTTTGTTTGTTTGTTTTGTCACGTTGAGAACTCCCAAAACGTGGGCCCCAACCCTGGTGCTTGGTGCCGTTGGAAAGAGCCCTCGATGAGGAGGGGTGCACGCTTGGTCTCATGATTTTGGACATGCGGTGTGGGAGATGTGGAACTTCAAAGTACTTTTGGTAGCGGGGAAATTCGCGAGAAATTCACAAAAAATAGCAAAATGGCGAAGTGGGCATTCATGGGACAATAGTTGGAGCCTCGACGGCGGGAAGGAAAAAATTCTATGAAAAAAAATGATTAAATATGGCTTGCTTCATATATTGATGCCCTTGGACTTAGATCACATTGGACACTTGGGCCAACGACACAGGCTGCCCTAGTATATTTCTTAAGTCATGCATGCATATGTGAAAATCCCTACTGACCAGCCGGTGCGTATGTGGCAGTTCTGCGCACATGGCTTGAGAAATACACTGTTCATCCAAACCTAACCTCACTCTTGTAGCTCCGCCTCTAATAAGTATGCATAGGGAAGAGGGCCCACCCCACAAAGGGGGCAGTAGCCGTGAGGCTGCTCTTAGTTGGGCCGGCTTTGGCAGGAGTATTTCCCAATAAGGGTCAACTTCCATGTATAGGCCGGCCAAGATTGCATTAGATGACAAAAATGACACATTGTTTCCGCGTGTTAATTTTCGCACTTGAATTGGAAGCGTAATCGAAAGTATCGATGCTAAAGCTGCCATAGTCCTGCCTAAAGAAGGCAGGGCAAACAAACAAACAAACAAACAAATGTCTCGTTGATATCCAATCCACTTTGCCATTTTTCACAAATTTTTCCAAATTGTATCTCACTTGAAGGGCCAATCATTGCCCCAGGAAAGCCCATTTTGCTATTTTTCGTGAATTTCCAGCAGCCCAAAGTACTTGAAATTCGACATCTCCCACACCGCCGGTCCAAAAATCATGAGACTAACCTGGTGCACCTCCTCATCGAGGGTTTTCCAACGGCATCAAGCACCCGCGTGGGTCCCGCGATTTCTGAGATCTGACCGAAGGTAGAAACAAACAAATAAACAAACGTCTCACTTCATATTTTGATTTAATGTGATATGATTGTCTGAAAGGCCCAAAAATTTGTCAACATGTAATGTGAAAGGCGTTTTCTCAAAGTTGTCTGTCACAGCAAAGTCCAGTGAATTTCACAGGGCCAACAGTGAAAGTCAGAAAAACAATTAACCTATCACAATAAAGCTCCAAAAACAATTCAAGCATCAAAACTTGGCTGGCCCCACTTGGATGTCTTTCCTGACTTTCACTGTAGGCCGACAACCAAAATGTAGCCCAGTGGTAATGGGCACATACCACGTTGGACGTGGTTGTGGGTTCAAACCATGGTCTGGTGTGTCATGAAGGTGTGTCCACCTTCCTAGCGGAAGGCAGTAGCCCTTGGGGGTGAAGTGACTCCAAGTTACGCTTCCTTGGGGAGGCGTCATACTTTTTTTTCACTGTAGGCCCTATAATTGACTAACTAACTGATTGACTGGATTCTGGAATTAGTGTATCGCTGTACGAGATACCAGTATATATCGTGTTTTATGACCAGCCATGGCAACTTTGGCATCAGCAAACTTGGATAAAACCAGTGCAATGCCATTCCCCAGCAGGTTATCTAGCTACCCCGTCAAGAGCAGCTGCGATGAGCTGATCGATTGCATCAACCAGGCCCTGTGCCCCTGAGCTCTTCAATATTGTAAAATATCTACTTACAGTCCAGCTGAAACTGGCAAGTACACAGTGACCAATCTTTTCTCCTCTAAAAAATAAAATAAGTAAACAAGCTTGCTTGCACGGCGTGTAGATGTATACATCCGAAAACGGAGCCTCCAATGCAACTGATCGGATTGATTCTCTCTTGAGCACAAAGTGGCGGAGCGTGAATCGTCATTTTGGCTTTGTCTGTACTAGTTAGCCTTAAAATTTCGCCTTGTTTCTTCCTCTTCTATGTACAGACTTGCTCAAGTAGTTTGAAGTGCACTGATCACACCAAAAGCAACTCCAGTGCTCTGAACTGTATCAACCATGACCTTAGCCAAGGACCTCCAGCCTTGCAGCGTGCTTGCTACTGCAATTAAAGATGTGTGGATTCCACCTGAGATGCAACATCAAGACAATATGCACTCTCGCAAGCAGTTGTCGGATTTCGTGTGCCCCGAGCATGAGCGACCCACCATTGCTCACAATGACTTCCAGGGAGGCGATCAGACCCCAGTCATTGACCTCGCAAAGCTCAAGACAGGTGATGAGAAAGACAGAGAGAGCCTAACAAGGAAGATGATGGAGGCGGGCTCCGAATGGGGGCTCTTTCAAGTGGTCAACCATGGCGTGCCCCTCGAGATAATGGAGAAGCTGCAGGCGCAAGCACGCGTTTTCTTTGGTCTTCCTCTAGAGCGAAAACAGAAGGCGAAGTTCAGTGGCCAAATAGGTGGCTACGGCCGTAGCCCGAGAAAGCGGGCAGCCAGCCCATGGATGGAGGGATTTTTCTACGAAGCAGATGTAGGATCACGTAAATCGGACTTGAGAGAGTACGCACAGTTATGTCTTGAGGGTTCAGAGCTTGAGGAATTCAGGTACAAACTTACAATCTCAGCTGCTCGACGTTGCGGCTACTTAAGTCACTTTCTTCCTATTTTCCGAGCAACAATTTTTTTTGTTCAAATACCCTGTTCAAATCTCTTTGTCCATGAATTATACTCCCGCCTATGATGTGCGAGTTGTCGAGTTGAGCCTTCCTCACATGAACTTCAAATTTTGTGTGGTGGGATTCCCTCTATCTGCTTTCCACCAATTAGTTCCGCATGAACCGAGTCAGATTCCCAGAACAGAACACTACTACTTGAGGAATTATCCTCTCTAGATGAATGCAATATCCAGCTAGGCTAGTATCACTTGATTGGCATGTATGTTGAAGGGAAGTGGAGCGATGTGATCTTGGCAAATTCCTTCTCAAGGACGAGCAACCATGATCGTTTGTGCTGGACCTACGATCATTTTTCAGTATCCAGCACAGATATGCCGCCAACTGACAAGCTTAGTTCTTGAACAGTCGTGACTGGCCAATTCCATTAAAGTCTTCAGCTTCAGGAGCGGCTTATATTCTCTTTGCCCTTCCGAGGCCCTTCCAGAGTACTCAACTGATTTCAAGTGATAACAAACATCTGATTGCACACATACATGTGCATCTTATACTCTAGTGCGGAGTGGTCGGGATCTCAAGACGAGTACTTGTCGTTCTAGTCTAGATTCTCATGAGATTGGTTTTCATTTCAAATGCAGCACTTGTCTTGAGGAGTTTGCAAGCTATGTGGACAAGCTTGCTTTGGAAACCTTGGAGATTTGGGCAGAGGGCCTTGGGTTGCATCCAACCTTCTTCACGAACTATTTTCGCGAAGGAGGGTTGAGGAAGGGCACTCGCTTGAACAACTACCCACCTTGCCCTGAGCCTTCGCTCACCCTTGGGCTGGGAGCCCACGCAGACCCCAACTTGCTCACCGTACTACTACAAGACGAGACTGGAGGATTGCAAGTACAAAAGGATGGTGTCTGGTTTACAGTTAGACCTCGGGTTGGTGCACTAATCGTCAATGTTGCTGATCTTGCTCAGGTATGATGGCTGACACAAAAAGCAAAGATTATGAAATCTCAGAATTATTGGATTTCTTCTACACCCCTTCTACAAATCATGTCAAAATGATGTGAACCATGCACTTGCAACCTCTCCACTCTGTGTCAGATGAGCTGCTGGGAACCTCTGCACGGTTTTCCATATCATCGCGCAGATATCCCTGTGTACATAAATCTTGGACATTTCATGTCAAATATATGAAGTCAATCAGCTCTACACTAATAGTACACTTGCTCATCTTTCTCCACAGGGATTGAGCAACGGGCGATTGAGAAGCTGCGTGCACAGGGTTGTTGTGAACGCCACAGTGCCTCGACTCTCGGTGGCTGCCTTCTACACCCCCAAAGTGCCAAGCACACTCATCTCTGCTCCCCCAGAGCTCATCGACCACCACCATCCTCGCCTCTACCGCCCCTTCTCCTTGGCTGACCACTTGCGCGAGATCCACCCCGACGCGCCCCACTGGCTCGAATCCTTTGCCATCCGCTCCCCTTCATGACATTCATCCACCACCAACGTTAGGGTTTCACCTAGTATGTTATGTCCTGGGCCCACCATCACATTGTGTGCACAGAATGGGCTTCAAACACCCAGCTTGAACTGGGCAGAGGTTTATGCTCCTTTTCTTTAACTTTAATTTAAATTTTTAATGTTTTTTTAAAGGAAAGGGACAGAACCCTTTTAAGCTCCTTATGTGTTCCATTGTTGGATGATTATAGATATCTATGACAAGATGAATTTCATCCTCCCTTGTTGCATGGAATGATCCACCTTATATCTTGATTAGGTCCCAAGTTGGGCAAATCATGTCCAATGATGGATGAACAAGGTAGATATTTACGATTTTATTAGATGAATTTTATTGTCTTTAAAAAAGATATTAGAATATATATTACATGTTATTATTATATAAATAAAACAAGCGGCTACGCTATTAGGCTCCTCCTTCTCAACAGTGGGATTTTATTCATCTGTAAAGCACTGCCAAAAAAATTTGTTTGTATATATCATGCGGTTAAAAAGCTAATTCATGGGGGTGCACCCCATCAGTTCTCTCCAGTACATTCCGAAGAGCAGAATGCACCGGACATTAGATTTTTTTAAATTTTTGGCATTTCTTTACGCAGGGTAACTTAATGCCCCTCGTGTCGGGCATTCCCCGGTTTTCGGGCACAGTGAGCTCAGATTATGGGTATATGTATTTTCCAGTAAGGAAGAAATAAGCTAACACCCTGGCAAAAGCTTGAGTATAGTGGATACCATCCCAAATGATATATTATGATCAGGACAGGCAATGACAGTTATAGTGGTATTGGTACCAGGTATTATCACAGGCAACATAAGGGTTATAATTGTACTGGCCACCAAACCCGCAGCAAGCAGTCAAAATAGCATTCGCTACAAATCCTGCATACATAGAAAGAGTTTGAAGGTCACTTTCTCCTCCGTGCCGAAGCCACTACATCATGCACATGATTTGCAAGGTGAGTGCATAAGTGATGGTCTGAAATAAACAAGAAAGATCGTACTGTTTACCGTTGTAAGGTGTTTGTAAGAAAGGGTAGAATGCGTTATCAGCGATTGATGGTGAAGGCCGCAATGACGTCCTGAGACTCGAAATTGGGTGGAGATCAAGGAAGAATAGTATACATGCTGGCTTGGCCTGCAAACAATGCCCAGCTTCCCATAGGTACACAAAAGTGGCGGGCGTTTGATCCCGTAATATGCGGTGGCCAGCATTTCTTTTATACTATTTGCATTGTGGCGCGAGTGGCATCCATGGGAACCTAAGTGGAGCATGTGTGGCTATGGTAACCAGATAATTTCGAAATAAGTGGCGATTGTAGGAGATGTTGAATGAGTGTTATGCGAATGAATCCAAAACATAGTAGAGACGATAAGGCGAACAATCTAAAATTGACATAGCATGTTAAAGGCTAACAATATGGAAACAAAATAGACAAGCAAAATAGCCACCTTATTCATTTTTATTCACTTTATCATCCAAACCACTTCACTATTGAACAATAACATAGTGAGGTTATTTTTTCCTCGGTGTAAGCTTCTGGCACTTTGCCACCTCGCTATAATATTAAGGGCCTCCATCCCCTTCTCTAAAAATAAAAAAAGAAAAAGAAAAAGAACATAGTGATAAATGTCCAGGCTTGATCCCCTTCCACCAACAAACAAAGAAAGAAAAGAAAAAAGTGAACAATTGTTTTTGACCTCCCTCAAAAACTATTGTTGAGGTAATCATCTTTAAAAAAAAGAACATAATGTTTTTGAAAATAGATATTACCTCTATGACACAAAAACTTGAGATTTGACCACAAGGTCTTGTGCCATCAAAGCACCATCAATACCACAAGACAAATTGTAAACTAAACTGATTACAAATAAGTAGTGCAGTATAGTATATACAAGGAACATTGTTGGCTCCATACCCTCCCCCAATGTACCCCAATGTACATGTGATTGTGGCGATCCCTTACAAGTGCTTAGCGGAATCTGGCCCCTCCGTTCTAACGTCCCTCGCTCCAGGATAGCAACAAGTGGCTCCCTCTTGCAACCCTTTGGTGGAAGATGGGCCCACCACATGAACTTTTGGAGAACCCATCTATTTGTCAACCTTTTTTTCCTTAACCTCATTCGCCAGGGCACGTTCAAAGTCGCAATTTGGCGATAAATCGCCAATAAAAGAATGGCCGTTTCAAGTGATCCTTATAAGTTATTAGTCCCTCCCATAAGACTATAGGAATAATGTAAGAACTTAATGGACGCGCGTGATCTGACACTACTTTCACTGGATTTCGGCAACCTGGACTCCTGCAGCGAGCCCCCTGTCAAATCCTCCCCACCCCATCTTACCTCGGTTTCACTATTAAATACTTAAGAATCCAAGTGAGAAAAAAAAAAAAAAAAAAGGTGGACGTGTTGCCGAAGCAAGCGTAACTTATGGTGTCACTTGACCCAAAAGGGCTCTTGCCTTCCGGTAGGAAGGTGGACACCTTTGTAGCAACCAACAGGATGGTTTGAACCCACAACCACTCGTGAGAGGGTATATGCCCTTATCACTGGGCTACATGTTGGTTGTTTCCAAGTGGGTTGTAAGCTATGGTGGGTAGCGTGATGGTAAGGTGGTAGCGTTGTAGGCGGCGAGGTTTAATGTTCAGTTCTTGATGGGAGGCTCTTGCAGTGTAACCCTCCAATTGGTGTAACCTTCTGTAACCCCGGTTTCTCATATAACTCTGGTTAGTCTTTTTATACTTAGCCACATTTGGACTTAGTCCAATAATTTCGAGACCAAGTGTGGGTTACACCAACTGGAGTTACACTCCATTCTGTGCAACCCCAAGTGGAATTACACACCTCGTCGTGTAACCCGATGTAACCCCAAGTGGAGTTACACACCTCGTTGTGTAACCCGATGTAACCCCAAGTGGAGTTACACACCTCGTCATGTAACCCAGTGTAACCCCAAGTGGAATTACACACCTCGTTGTGTAACCTCGATTGGAGACTCCTTCAGTTCCATGTCACTCTCAACAGAGGGTGGGGAGGATTTGACATGCCGGGCCGGAAACCTACGTGCCATCAGAGGTTGCACGAGTGCATTAAGTTCTTACATTATTCCTATTATCTTCCCAGTATTATCATGGTAATAACAGCTCATTCTTTTCGCCACCTGGGGTAGAATACACAGGTAGCCGGTCGAGCTACTTTTGGTAAAAGAAAAGAAGGACAGGTGGAAAGTGCACTGAGTGCCTAGAGATCACATCTCTGACGAAGAGGATTTGGAATGTCAAGGGTTTTGGGTGGTTATGACCAGTGTTGTACTACCGTAGTATATCCCTTTGCGCCCGGGTATGTGCAGTGGTATGAATAAGGGTATTGTAGACCAGTGGTGGTCAATCGCAATGTGACCCTGTTGGTGAGTTTTGGGCCTGTTTTGGGAAGTCATGAAGCCATCGTCATCCAAAATGCAATCACTTGGTTTCCTTGGCATTTGGATTGGTCCCAACAATTTGGGTCCATTGTAGAAATTTTGTCACACAGATAGAGATTGTCTTTGGGGTCAGTTTGCTTGCTGGAGGTGGTGAGCAAGAACCTCAAAGATAAGGAAGGAGATCCCCAGAGCTTTGAAGTTGGGAACCACTCCTCATATGCTGCATGGGATATAACTGTGGTTTGCAAAGATCTACCTTCCATTTTTCTTAATTTGCTTTCATATTGCTGCATGATGTTTAATGTCGATATGTGTAAGGATGTCTGGAAAACTTGGAAAAAAAGTCATGCTTGTTGGGGATGCATAGGAATCTTAGGAGGCTCTCATTGCGGGAGAGGTGGCCTTTACCAAGAAGACTTTTGCTAGAGGCCGTGAAGCAGCTACATCACGCCTTAAGAATGGGAATGTCACACACAAATTCAGCCCCGGAGGAGCCAAATCTTTCAAACCCGATTTATAGTCTTTGTGTGGCTTTGTTGTTGATTCCTTGTATGTATGTATGTATATCTCCATATATGAGTTACAACGTTACAACTCATTGCAATTGTATGTCATGTGCAGAGATGGAAGTTTGGGAGGAAGCCTTCTCTTGTAGAATTGGACTACACCAAAAGCCATGGTTGGGATAAACTCATGGTTATTTGAAAACAGACTTAAGGGAGGAGAGGGACTGTTTCTGCGCACGATCCATTCTGCTAGAACCATGAATCTTACTCTCAGCACAGTATAGAGTATCTTTCATTTTCAACACCTTGGGTTAGCACTGCATGTGTGTCCATGTCCGCATGAGATTATTAGGCTCCAAAATCTGTCATCTTAGCTGAGAATCATGTAAAATCATTCCCACAACATCTGACAGACCAAGCTTGGATGAAATGACACTAAAATTCTTTGAACATGGATCCCTTCTAGACTCGCACATCATTTCTCCCTGTCTTGTACAACCAATGCAGCAGGTTCAATACTTGGAGCTTGATGTGCGTCTCTTTGCGAAGAGATAAACCACTGCATGCAGCTCTGGGATGACACACTTATCTACTCTCACTCCTAAGAGGATGATCGAGCGAGCTAGTGTCCGCACCCCAAAACTGTTTCCTGGTGGTCCATTCATAGTATACATGGGAGTCAAAGCAATTTGGGCACAGTTGCTTCTCCCATCCTTTGGGCTACAAAACGAGTCAAGCATGATAGCAAGATACAAAGCCTTAAGAAAAAAATCATACACACACACCATCTATGCAAGGTCTGTGTCTTTGATCACAGTGATGATTACCAACAACAAAATCTGTTCCAGAGTTTTCCAATGGGCTAAACAGTGTTCTGATAGCTCTTAACATTTTTCGAATTTGCCAGCATTGAATCTAGTGAACAAAATGGCATCTTGCAATGAGTTATCCCGCTACTGTACAAGGGGAGTATTAAATAAAACCTGGAGAGGTCTGAGCTGCAGCTCTCAGGCCACAGGACCATGCCTCCACTCATTTCCTGGTTGGAGTCCTGGTGAGGTGTCTGTTGTCCTCAGTCTTGGAGTGCCTGGGGGACCCAGCATCTTGGACTCTTTCTTTAAGCACAAATTCATGGTGGAAAAAGTGTCAACTTGGCGCAATCAGCTTCCTGAGCTAACCGAACTAACGGCTACTAGTATAGAACATTCTTGTAGTCCTGAAACAAAATGACAGAATATCTGCTCTTTGAGCTATCATCTTGTTTGGAAAGAAGATGTCTACGAAAGATAAGCCTTCGACTGAGGAAACTTCTCTTTGAATCTAGTGACCAGATCCTTTGGCAGAGGTTGCTCGCTGATTAGTTTTTGAGCATGTGACTTCAAGAATGCTAACACATGCGCCTCCTGGTCTACCAGCACCAGGACCCCTGTTCCCTCCCAGAGAGATCCATCACAATACAGATCAGCTTGTCCTGCAGTAGCTATATGATTAAACACACATGCAGAAATGTACAATGCATGTACGAGTAAAGGAAAGGTGTCCACCTTCCACAACATAGGCAATAGCCCTTCATGGTGAACAGACAATTTCTGCTTGTTTCGGCAGGAGTCCACCTTTCTTGTGAGTAAATGTACCAGGATCTCCAAGGAACAGGGAGCAAATCTCTCAGTTCAGAAGAGGTACAGAGGTCTTCAAAGGTGGCATAACATGGCCAGGCTGTCAATAGTTTGGGGAAGATGGGCCTATAACACTTAAGGCATTAGATAAAGAAAAAGCACTGGAAAGAGCATACCAAGTTCAATTTCATGGCCATCCTCATCCTGTCCATTCTCAGCCTCCCCAGTGGCTTCCTCATGTAGCTCGCGTGCCGTCTGTGCATATCGCTCCAAAAACTCTTCTTCTGTTTCATCGTGTCCTTCATCCGATTCCTCAGACTGCGCGTTCTGTTAACATGAGGTTTGTTGAGGAAAGTATGTGAATTCCTCCCTTTACCTCTCTTTAGTGTAATTGGGTGTGCAATCACATTGTAGACATGTGTAATTTGCATCTAGTGCACCCACATTGCACTAGATGGCTCCCTTCATCATTTGACAGCAGCCTCACTGTACAACAGGTAACCCAGAAAAGCTCAGTTTCAATGGTTGACATGAGTAAACATTATTCTAATTTGAGCTCTGAGTGCATCATGAAACACGTACTTGACCACCAGTGAAAGACTTGCTCAGGTTTACAGTCTTTACATCATTGCTGTCTTCATCGTCCTTGTCCTCAGTGCCATCGGAGTCAGAGTTGGATTCTGAGTTGCTGTCATCAGTTCCTGAGAATTCCATGAGCTCCTTGAGATCTACCATTGCCTCCAATAGTGATCGAAAGCAACGGTGTGCTGTCTTGAATCCCTTGCCTCCCCGCACCATGTCACTGTCGATTATGTCCTCCAGTATCTTCTGCAAACCCATGACTGTCCACCCACACCATCTTCATCTCAGCGTTAGAGAAGACTGAGAGTGTTGGCAGTCCAGACCTAGCCTTCATCCTCCCATTATAGTAGAGTCTGGAAGGCATCTACATCAGATTTGCAAAAGCGAACACACCTACATGTGCCAGTCATTCAGCGACTGGTTGCCAGCAGGTTTCTCCATGATCAGAAGATGATTGAGTAAATCTATGTTGCAGGGGGCCATGCCAACAAGGCCACAGACACAGAAACTGCCCAAAAAACAAAACATTTGATAACTTTCATCCACCACATATGTGCTGTATGTGCTGATGATGAACCAGAGGAATCATAGATAAGCAATTAGGAACAGAAACGTACTGGCAAGCTTTAATTCTGATTCCAAGGCCAAGCCTGGGTCAGCTTCACTTTCGGCTAGCCCTGCCAGTGCGTCTGCCCACATGAGCAAGCTTTCACTGGCACCGTCCTCAGTAACATTACCACCTTTGTCTTCAGAAGACAGTATCTTCTTGACAAGTTCAGGGCTAATAATGAAGCACATAGTGATTACAAGAATAAGCGGCTTTGCCAATGGGACAGTTACACTCGTCAGCTTCTGGAGCCGTTGTGTGGCAACCTTGCAGAATCGGGGGATCAGGACACTAGCAATTTCGTCCCCTTCGAATGAGAGCTGTGATGCATGCAAAAGAGCATGGGTACAGCGGCATGCACGCCAGCAGGCCGCTGGGTAGGCTATTTCAGTTGCTCTGGTAACAAACACAACTAAACATTCAAGAATTGAGCGTGGTGGAATAGGTGCTGGTTGAGGTGAAACTTTGGCCTCTATGAAGTGCTTCAGAGGACATCTCCCCTGTAAAAACATCCCCACACATGACATGGCGTAAGGAAATTCTCTCCAAGAGAAGACAAATATAGTACAAGCCAACATTTTTCTTTTTAAGGAGAAAAAATCTTCTGCAGTCACAACCATTTATATGCTTATGGCTGTAGCTTGCTTCAATTCACTACTATTTCCAGTGGGGTCGTTATGAAGTTTTTAATCTTTTTGTGCAGACGTTATAAAGCACCATTTCATTTCATTTCTCTTGCTTTCTTGTCCCATAAGCTCCTAGAGCTTCCCTTGGATGTTATGAAGTTCCCTTCTTTCTATCAAGTTTCCCATAAGCTCTTTGAGCTTTCCACGGACGCTATAACGTATTTCATGTCATTTTGTTTCTTCATTTCTGCCTTTGCATGGATATCTTTAGTTCCTTGAAACAAATTCTCCACAATTAACTTTTCTGTTTTGAGTGCCCTAACTACAAGATGAGAACACAGGCATCCATCTCCACACCTGCTTCTGTCCTTCTTATAGAAAGACAGAACAGCCGGCAGACTAACGAAGATGTTGAATGATACTGCACCCTCATGGATGATAGAGCATCTTCTCTTCTCTTCCACCGATTTCAGCGATTGTGCATCCTTGGCAGAGGACGCCAGCTTTGTGGTTAATGCATCAGGCAGTCCGTCTCCTG
This sequence comes from Takakia lepidozioides, assembly GCA_030704615.1. Classification (NCBI taxonomy): domain Eukaryota; kingdom Viridiplantae; phylum Streptophyta; class Takakiopsida; order Takakiales; family Takakiaceae; genus Takakia; species Takakia lepidozioides. Next base: position 31,715,837 of record CM060733.1, read on the forward strand.
GCAGTGCTTTGGGTTATGACCGAGCAATTCAGTTCTTTTGTAGTCTACTAGCTCCCATTGGCCCTTTGGATCTGCTATGGACATAATAAATTTCATCATCTCATTTTTCTTCTTCTTACTTCCAAACCTTAAATATAAAGAAGAATTTCTTTCACAACCTCCTCGGTGGCATCAACAACGAAAGCTTTTGGAAATGAACCTGCAAAGCAATTGCCTCCTCGATGGCATCGAAGACCGACTCATCTTCTTCCTCTTCCCATGCATTCCAGTCGGTCACCAGGTTTGCCCACACATCCAGCAGCAGCTCTACTTTTGTGCTGGCAGCTGTGGTTGAGTCTGGAATGTACCTCATAATTGTAGCTAACAGTACTGAGGCATCACTTAAGCACGATGGCGGGGGTGCCACTTCCATTGAAGCTCCCTCCTGCATGAAAAGATATCATGAATGGAGCGAGTAGAACCTTTCATGACAAGAATACTTTGCAGGACAATCTGGACACTATTTACTAGGAGCCACACAAACATTAGGGGATTTGCATTTACATAAACCATCAACCAAAGACTAGTGCATAGATATTCAAAATACACATGATGCTTACCCTCCATCATGCTTGATCCATCCTCCCTGCCACTACCATTCTCTCCCTTGGCTCCCACTTTTTCTCTTGTATCCTGCTTTCTGTTGTCCAATAAGCCCTTTGAGCTTCCCTTCACCATTATAAAGTTGTTTTCTAAGTTGTTTTCGGGCTGCTTGTGGAGGGCCCCACTCTTCTGTGTTTCATGCTTTCTCTTGTCCCATAAGCTTCTTGAGCTTCCCACGGACGATACAAAGTATCATTTCATTCATTTCCATGCGGAATAAAGAAGATAGCAATGATCCTTAAGAATGTGCAAATATAGGTACTATCAGATGGCTGTCACAATAACTGTGAACCAAAAGAAAATTGATTGCAGACCTGTGAGGGAGTCAGCCATGCCCGCTGCAAAAGCTCAGCAAATGTGTTCGCCACAGTTGCACACCCAGCCTTCCACTTGGCCAGCGCCTTGCCGTTATCATCATCCTCATCAGGCTCTGCACTATCCCATGCCTGAGCCAGCGAAGCAACTGCCGAAAATCCTAGCTCAACTGTCTGCACAACAAGGCGTAATTTTCTGAGGCTATTATTCTAATTCCTTGGGTGAGATGTGGACAGCTTAGATGCGCAGGACAATGGCAGCCATCATCAGGACCTCAGTTCTCCTTTGTTTTAATGAATGGCTCATCAACCACAAGTATATGAGCCACAGCAATGTGGATGGCATGATACTCTTCCATGACATGTCCTTCATCAATTTCAGTGCGACACTCAGCCTGGTAAAATTCATATTCCATTACCTGGGGCCAGGGTTCGGGATGAGGTGGGATATGCCGGGATATCTCCCATTTCACTGCAGCAGTGATGGCTGGGACATGGGGTGCCACTTCTTCTTCCCCTGCCTCTGCAGCTGTAGCCAGAAGCTGCAAACAGACAGTTGCCTCCTCTTCGTCTCGGATGCGTGATCCTGCAACAGTAGCTTGCAGCAGCGGCAACCACTGTAAGGGTTTGTACTCTTCCTGCCACAACAACAGGGAAAGAACACTTAATATTTCTCTTTGTGCATACTCTTTGTACCTGTACCTTTTCATTGCTTAGAATTAAAAGTGACACTGGAAACATTGATCAGCAAATCAGATCTATAACCTACAGCATCATTATCCCAGTTTCACAAAATATGTTCTTTGTGATTCACTATTCTATGCCATGGTATGTTCAACTGTCATGATTTGACCTAAATGCCTTGCCTACTCTGCAACAGTGTGCCAGTCTAGCTTGAAGAAGAAAAGAATGTTAACTACAGGATCTTGAATTAAAAATCCAGGATAGCTTGCCACATGACCATTTATGAAGCTTCTAAAGTTGCAGAAAGCACATCACTTGACTAATGGTCAAAACCGATGGAACCTGGAGAAGTGAAGAGAGGGCTCCTGCTGCAGATGCTCGGACAGGTCGCCACGACACTCCACCAGCATTGGGTGCCACCAGTGCTTTGAGTAATGCATTATAAACCTCTTCATTCAATTCCTACTTCACAAAATAAACCATGAGACAACTAAGACAACCAGGAAAGAGATACATGTGGCAGTCCCAATGCTTGTTTCTTTGTGAGCTTTAAGGTAATGGCTACCCCAACTGAACAAATAGGAAGGCAAGTAAACCACATCAGAGGAAGTGCCCATCATTATCATTATCATCATCAGCCAACAGCTCAGTGCGAACATGGGACACTTTCAGAACTCAAGAATGTCCAAAGTACCCTGACAAAATCTTGCATACCTCAGGCATGCACGTAGCCAGCTCCCCAAGCAACCAATTGGAGCTGGCCAGCACATGTGGAGCAGGTGACATCATACTGTACAAAGGAAAGACTCGTGTTCGGAGCAATGTAGTCACTTTTTCAGCAGATTGTGTCTTGAGAAACTGCATCACTCCCACACACAATTTAGTCTTGTGGTACGGCAGCTTGATACAGCAGTACAGAATATTATGCAAGGGCCAAGGTACAGGTGAGAAGTAGAAAGAAAGAGGAAGCTCATTACGTCCACAGGAAGCGCAGAGGGCCCATGGGACATCGTAGAACAGCGCGATAGAAGTAGAGAATCCAAACAGAGCGAAGCAAACAACCTATGTCTCAGGCACCCTGCCAGTTTCCATTACAACGTATTCTAATCTAGAGGTAGCCATCAGTATGCTATGATCATCAAAATATCCCCAGCAAACAACACGACTAAGCCCTAATCATAAGATCAGGAATGTGGTGATGTGGTCTCCAACCACTCACCTTTGGCAGACAACCTCAGAATTCTGAAGAAAAACAAGAGTTGGGAAATTTGCAAAACCCTGCTATACTGTGAGGAGTAGGTCTCAACAGTTTATTCCACACATTGACACTCTCTTAAGATGGGATAAACCTTTGCTGAACAGTTGTGCCAAAAAAGCCTCGGTGGTAGGCCAAGAAAAGGGAAGGGTTTTGCACCTCTTGAAGACCACCGTAGGCCATCGTTACACCAAAGTAGCTGGCAGAAAACCCATCCCAATTACCAAACCAATTTGTCAAAACACTAGCCAACACTTAAGATGACTCCTGAGACAATATGGCAAACAGTATTCCCTCTGAATGCTCTACCCCTGAACTCTTGCAGTTTTCTGCATAAGAATTAGCAAATAAATATGGACCAGGTGAAAAAGATAGTCTACAGTTGACGAACCTGCAAAATGAAAATGAGTTGTGCACAAAGAATTGTGACCAGAATAAGGGAAGGCTAAAACGGACATAAAAATGCAAGGTAATATATGTTTATAGAGACACCATGGCACACACTTGATGGATGAGAAACATACTTGACAACTAATTCTGAGCTTGGTGGAGCTCCATTAGGAGGAAGAGGGAACCGGGACAAAAAGGGCATCACCAAAACCTCTCCTGCAGTGCCCTCCCCATTTTTTTCTTTCCCTTTGCCCTCCTTCTTCCTCTTCATTGTAGCAACTTTCTTCATCCCACATGTAGTTGGCGGTTCCTGTATAATGCCACCCACACACTCCTTCGTAAGAACTTAACAGGATGCTTCCCTTCTTTGCGGGGGGCACAGTGCGGAAGATGCAATAAACTTATTATGTCCACAGGAAACCCAGAGGGAGGAAGCAGATACAAAGAAAGAAACTTCAATGAGTCCACTTGAAAGCCCAAGAGGCCTATCAGACCAAGAGAGATTCAAAACTCTAAAGCTGTGATGAACTGGGTAAGCTCCTGGCTAATAATGCTTCAGACATTGGGCCCTTCTGTCATCCTTACTTTAGCATCAACTGTCATACAAGAAGAATTCAGGCCCAGAAGAGCTACAGCAAATCTTTGCTTGAGCTTCTCAAATGAGCAAAAGAAGGTGCTGTGACAGTATATTTGTTGGTTTCAAGTAGGATCTATAATTGAGCATAGTACCCAATATAATGCATCAGGAAATGCTTGCTCGATTGATAGGACAGGTATATACCTACTGTCTGTTAGATGTCAGCTCAGATTTTGTTAGCTAGGGTTCTGTTAGGGTATTTGACAGCTAGGGATAGTTCTACCAGAAGGTTCCAGCACATGGTTCCGCCAGAAGTTTCTAGAGAACCCATGTAGGATTTAAGGGAAAGGCTGAGGCAATGCCCAGCACTTCTTCTAGCATTTTGGATGTGCTATCCTAGTAGATTGCAGAGAGAGGAGGAGGAGAAGTCCAGCATCTACTTTTGTAAGCTTTTCTTTTGCAGTAAGGAGCATTCTTGTTAGTACTAACTCTTTGGTTGGTTTAGGCTGTCAGTTTTTGTACTGCTGCTTGTGCTAGAAGCTATCAGTGCACTCTGAGAACAGAACGGGATGGGTAGCTCAGTCCCACCGGAATGGGGGAGGTCCTAGGTTCAATCCCTAGCCCGACCACACGCCAGTGGTTTTCCAACACTGTCAACATCCAGTTGAGATACCTTGCTGTAGAGAGGTACCCTAATGTTTGAGCTTCAGACTAGTGCTAAACACAAGGAGACATAAGAACATTTTTCTATCCATAGGAGGCCCGAACAGCACACAGGACACTGTAGAACTACAAGACAAAATCAGGAAGTCTCGTAAAACTGGAAATGTTGACTGACTGCAGGTAAGCTGCTAAGCACTGTGGACCCTCATAGGTGAAGGCCTCTGCTACAAAAGACAGTAGTGGAGCTACTGTATTAGCATATAGTTTATGTAACGCCTCAACTTGCAGCATATGTAATGTTCCCATGGAGCGATAGCAGATCAATTGAGTATAATCTGAATGGATGCAAGACAGGCATCATACATACTGGACAGCTCCTAGCCTCAGAACAAGAGAGCCTCTGGGGCATTAAGAATTCTGTCCATTCTCGTTGTTCTACTCTGTCCCATTGGACCTTGTGGACGTTATATAATTTACTCATTTTTTTCCTTGGACGTTTTAACGTATCAGTTTCACTACTTTCCATTTTGTCCCATAAGCTCTGTGAGCTTTCCGCGGATGTTATAAAGCACCATTTCATTTCCTTTCAGAAATGCTTTGTATTTTTCATGTATGCTAGGTGAGGGAGCTTACCTAGCAAATATTTCCATTGAGGAAGGTCATACATTGCTTGGCAGCTTGGACGAAGCGTCGACTCTAAGACAATCCCTTGAGCAATAGTTGCTTTTGGGGTGCTTGTGGCCCCTCTCTCTTTCTTCCTCTTGTCCCGTATGCTCTTTGAGCTTCCCACAGATGTTGTAAAGTAACATTTCATTTAGTAGGCCTTCTGACTCCTCTGCCCTGTGGAAGACTACCAAAAGGCAATGCTGCCTCTCTCCATCTCGAAGGAAAATGCAACAAATCTAATTTCCGTCACTGTCCAACCAAAAAGTGGCTTTTTGACTCTGTTGTCACTCTATGTGACTCTGAACTCTGAGCCCTTGGAATCCTGGTTTCTTGGTGGGAGGAAAACCTTCAACCTCTACAGTCGTCTTTACTTCGAGGACTGCTGGGAGCTAGGTGCACAACGCCATTCAGGTCTTATATGCCAAATTTGCTTGCATAGCCCTCAAGCTCAAGGCCATATTTTAACTCGCTGGTTGAGATCTCTGGGCCCCAAGTGGTTTACAGCCGGTGACAGCATTGTCAACTATACAAGAAGGGTGACAGAGAAGAACCGGGGAACTACCGTGGCATCACGCTCCTCAATGCTGTTGGCAAGACATTCTGCAGAGTTATAAGTACTCGTCTCGAGGTTGATCTGGAGTCTAGAGGTTGTTTCCACAAAGGCCAAGCTGGCTTTCGGTGAAACAGGGGCTGTGTGGATCATATCTTCAGTCTAAGCCAGATTATCCAGGGAAGGAAAAAAGAAGGGAAACCCACTTATGTTTTTTTCCTGGATGTCAAAAAGGCTTATGACACAGTGTGGAGAGATGGCCTATGGTTCCGCCTTAGGTCTTGTGGGATCAAGGGAAAGATGTGGAGAGTTGTCCACAACTTGTATGCTCACACCAAAAGCTGTGTCACTGTTAACGGACAGAAGTCCAACTTCTTTGACATAGACCAAGGTGTAGCTCAAGGATGTACTCTCTCCCTTCTGCTCTTCAATGTTTTCATCAATCAACTCCTCGAGGATGTGGAAAGTGAGGGATTTGGGTTAAGGGTGGGTGATACCACCATACCAGCCCTTATGTTTGCGGATGACTTCGCAGGCATAGGGGAGACTCCAACCAATCTCCAGGAGTTGATTGATTGCGCGAAGAGATACTTTGATCTTTGGGGGCTAGAGGGTAATGTCAGCAAATGTGCAGTGGTAACATTCAACGACAGAGGAGAGGGAGGAAGTGATCTTAAGTGGCAGTGGGGTAGCCAAGAGATCCCGGTCCTGCCTTCCTACACTTACCTGGGCATTGTGTTTTCCTCCAATTGTAATTGGGATGCACATATCCGGAAAGTTGTTCAAACTGGCAAGGGCAAAGCTCTGGGCTCACTAAATTTTTCCACTGCAGAGGGGTCAACTCTGAGGTTAAGAAAACCATGCTTTGTCGCGTTATTAGACCTGCCTTGGAGTACGGATCTGCAATATGGGTTGATGACTCCAACCAGGCTAAGTCTCTAGAATCCATTCAAGTGGGGGTGCTTAAGGAGTGTATGTCAGCATGCTCCAAAACAGCCAATGTGGCTGTTCGGGGTGAGTTTGGCATTCCGTCCTTAAGCTCCCGACGAGATGAATTCAAGGTCAGATGGTGGGGTCAGCTGCAACATATGTCCAACACCAGGTATCCTAAGTTAATCGGCTCTATATCTTGGAAACAGGACCGCCCTGTCAAACAGGCCAAGTCCTGGCAGAAGAGAGTAGAAGAGATTCTCAAGGACCTGGACCTGGATCCGCAAGTCTTGACCCTGCTGGATAAATCTGACAGGCTGTAGTGTCCAAAGCCACGTCTGTTGCCATGAGATTGTCTGATGAAAATGAAGTTAGGCAGAAAACTTCCCTGAACTTGTTTCCAGTCAGTGACATGGGGGAGGACATCTTGGATGACCTCAAGGGTCTACCCACTCTCGGCACTAGACTGAAATTTAAACTCAGGGCAGGAAGCCTACCTTTGAACAGCAAACAGAAGCAGAGAGGAAAGGGAGATTGCAATTGCCCGTTGTGTGGGCAATCTGAAGACAGTATTCGTTTTCTGATACACTGTCCGGGGTTCTCTCACCAAAGAGGCGCTCTCTTCAAATCTATCAAGGGAATTGTGCCTGTACCCCTGTTTACCAACTTTGAAAGTCTCGAGGCTGAGCCAAAAGCCCAGGCCCTCCTGAGGCCTAGTTTTTGGGCAAATCACACACAGCAGATTGATGCTTGTGTGAAGGGATTTCTAGAGGATATCTGGAAAACCCGGATTAATTCTATATATGAAGGTAAGTCTTACTACCAACGTCAGCCCCTGACAGAGGTAGGTTCTGTCCCTTTTGTTCCCGCTCAAACTGGGCGCGGGGTCAATGGCCACAAGGCTACGGCAAACAACGTCTTATGAGTACAATCTATGAGACTCAAAGCGGTTGGCTTGAAGGCATGCTAGTATGCTCATGTCTCCACTTCTTTGAATGCCATGGCTGCTGTCTCTTAACAAAACCAGGGGAGCCTGGAAATCGTGGCCAAGCATGGCAGGAACAGGCTTAGGGCACCTTTCCATGTGACCCCCAGAAGCTGACGTCATTTAGTCAAGCCTTGGAAATGCCTTGCACTGTGATCTTTCAACCCTCTCAACACATTCTGGGGTGGGGGGTTGGGAGTTGTAAGCCGCCGCGGAATCTTGGGCTGTCCATGGGTCCCAGGCAGTCTATCCACCCTGCCATAGCAGGTCAGAATCACAGGATAACCGTCACTATTGAAATTAACAGGGTTTCGTCTTCTCGTTGAAGCAATGACCTACACAGCTCTGTCTGTCTCATCGAGATGAAGAGACAAGTCTCCCGCGACCTGTCTAAGCGGTGGCACCCCATCACTACCTGGTATCCACAGGTGGCAAAAGCAAGGCTCGTCGCCCTTTATCCATGGACCATGGGTGACCCAGACACTGCCCTATGTTATCCACAGGTCACATGGAAAGAGGCCCTTATCAGGAGTAGCTGTCAGCACTCCATCTTCAATCAGCGGCACCCCATTCAACAAAGCTGTGACGCTTGTGCAAGCCTGGCAGCCCTGGAAAAGGGCAACGAGGTCCACGGTGACATCATCAGAGCTGGAATTGTCTTCTACCATGACAACTTCCACATCCTCCACCATAATAGAATCGTACAGCTGAATTACTTGTCTGCAACTCTATCGCCCTCTCTTCAAAAAAAAACAAAAATGAAGGTGGGGGGGGGTTTAGACATTGGGAAGGTTCAGGGTTGACTCACACAAGCAGATACAGAGTGTTAGATGGGACAACCCAGAGTGTGCGGATAGCTTGTGTCCAGCATGCATTAGAGCAGGCAGACAGGAGATTGAGACTGAAGAACATTTCTTCCTCCCGTTTCCTCTCTACTAAAGGATCTGGGCCTGTTACAGTGCCTGTTCCGGGACAGCCAATCAGACCTTGCTGAGGTCTTCCATTATATGAGGACCAGAAATGCCTGGCAGCATATGTACATGAGGCCCTTCACCTTAGAGAATCTCATAAGGCTGAATCTAGACACTGAGTTTTTGGGCTGCTTGTTGAGGCCCTCACGTCCTTATTGTATGATACTTTCTTTATCCACATTCTGGAACAGTTCTCCAAAGACTATGGGCTGCAAGTCAATCTTAGCAAGACCAAGATCATGGTCTTTAATGGTCAGGCTAGACTCATCTTCAACCACCAGGAAATTGAGATTGTGAAATCAGACCGGTATCTGGGTCTGGTTATCCACTCCCCCAAATTCCACTTTGCAGCCACTGCCCTGGACAGATCGACTAAAGGGAAGGCGGCCTCCATCCGCCTTCAGGCCAAATGCAAACAAATACACCTACATCACCCCCCAACCAAAAAGTGGCTGTTTGACAGCGTTGTCAACCCTGCTACCCTCTATGGTTGTGAATTCTGGGCACCTGGTGTTCCTGTCTCCTGGTGGGAAAAGAATCTGGAACCATTGCAGTCATCCTTTCTCCAAGAAAATGCTTGACGCCAGAAGCACAACTCCATCTCATATCCTAGGTGCAGAGTTCGCATGCGTGCCACTGCAAACCGAGGCCCTCTTCTGGCTTACAATCTTTCTCCATAGATTACACGCCCTTCCACCCAAGGGGCTCGTGGCAAGAGCCCTCGCAACATCTATGAGGCTCAAAGCTACAGGTTTCAGGCACTCCTGGTATGCTCGAGTGGACAGTTTATTTCAGCGCAATGGACTCTCTACTGCTTCCCTATTACCAATGAATCCAGAAGGGGTGGACATCACATCCAGACATGACCGCAACAGACTCATTAGGAGAGGACTTATGGAATTACATGTCAAGAGAACTTGGAAGCTACCCAATCTCACGACAAACCTCCACTTCTATCGAGAGACATTCTTGGTGCTCCGAGATGATAGAATCTTGAGGCCAAATTACCTTTCGGCATCTTTATCTCCTTCCCTCCTGAGGGCATTGGGGCGGTTCAGGGTGGGTTCCCACAACCTACAGATAGAGACTGGCAGATGGGAAAACCTGCAACGGGAGGACCGCCTATGTCCAGCTTGCATAGGGTGCAGCCGGGAAATTGAAACTGAAGAACACTTCTTCTTCTACTGCCCTCTATACTACCCGATCCGTGGGAGATTCCACTGTTTATTCAGAGGAACCCAATCTCTCACTGAAGTCTTCCACTATGAGGATCAGAAATGCCTGGCAGCTTACCTGCACGAGGCCTTCACCCGTAGACAATCACTAGAACAATAGTTCTTATTCTTGGGGTTTTGGCTTTGTTTCCTCTCACATGTTTTCTTCCATTTTGTCCCATAAGCTCTATGAGCTTCCCGCGAACGTTATAAAGCACCATTTCATTTCATTTCATTTCATCTATCCCATAAGCTCTTGAGCTTCCCCTGGATGTTATAAAGTTCCTTTCCTTTCCTTGGATTAGCTACCACTCTCCCCTCGTTAGCATTCAGAGTGTTTCTCTGATTACCAACCCTGTCTGGGGCAGCATTTCCTCCCTAAGAAAGAGAGGCAGACAGAGACAGGGAAAGCAGCACATTCAGGGAGTTTAAGCTGGTAAGAAAACCCGTAAGACGAGCAAACCTTGGCTGTAGCAATGAGACCAAGCAAATTTAATGCACTTTGTCGAGGAGTCATCAGGTCCTCTTTCCACCCACTTGCTTCATCCTGCGCCAAAAGCAACTACTGTCTAGCATCACTATGTTCATTGCAAACAGACAGAGGATAATTGACAAAGGCCCTCACCAAGAAGTCGGTGATTGCCAAGTCAGACAAACAGTACAGATGAGAATAAAGATATTCCAGACAAAGAAGTTGGAGAGAAACATAGACAGTTAGAATACTCTGCCAGGCTAAGATGTCAATCTTAATTAGGCCCCAACGAAGAGATACTGATGCTCTCCTCACCTAGTCAACACTTGTTCATAAATAGCACAGAGTACACAATAGCTAGTTATACCAAATCTGAAGGAAGATTTTTGCGCAGGTACTCATCTTCGTCCTCCTGCCACTCCACCATATCCTGCAGAATGATCCAATTTTATTATTTCTCGAGCTTCCTTCTCTGAATTATCTACTTTCAGTATTGCATGCATTAAAAACATCACCTTGCCGGAGGTCTACAGGAAACTAAACCACATGAACAATATATTCTATCAACACCAACATGTACCTTCTCATTCATTTTGAGGGCAGGAAAGATTGCACTCTCTAAGAGACATGAAAAACAAGGTGCCATGAGCCGCCATCCCTGCCATACCAACAGCATCCTACTCACATTTCTCAGCAAAATCCTCATTTATTGGTAATATGTCCATTGGCAAGCACATCCGATACCACTGACATAACAAGCTGGTACTTTGCTCTTAGAGAACCGTGAACACAAAAAGAAGATGAACGGTGTGATAAAACTCAAGGTTACTCTCAGTTGACCTGATTGCTTCCAAATAAAGACCATCGCAGTTCACCTGAAGCTTCAATTGGCATGAACACTGGTGGAACCACATACAAGGCATGACACATGAAAAGGAATCGTGTACAAGTTGTCCTCATTCTGTTTTGAAGCAACCAGGCTGAGTGACACTTACAGGTCCAGTCTCAAGAATGTTGGAGACCAGATCAAATGACAGTGACATGATATGTTCCTGCATCGGATGAAGGTCCTGCAGAACCGAACGACGACCATCAATCGAGTTAGGTGCCTGATGACCTTAAAATCACTAACAAATACAAGTATCTGTGTCTAACCAAATGCTATCCATCATCACCATTCTCTATTTTCACGAGAGGAAGATCCACTAAACCTCAGGTAGTTTCAGTATCTTAGAAGTTGGGACTTACCTTGGCGTTCACAACTTTCCTCACAACTTTGAGTGCTGTATTTGACATTGCAGGTAGATACCTAAAGCATCACCCATCCAAGGCTGTAGTTATGCACAAGTTTGACATCACTAAGGCACACACTCGTCAACCTACTAAAAGACTAAGAGTTCTAGCCTCCCTATGTGCTGTAAGACACCATTATTCTTCTCAGCATGCTCACAAAATCAGAGTGGCAAGTGTGTGGAAGTGCACAGATAAACTATCTGCAGAGACCATTTACCTATATATCATGTGAATGCAATTTGCTATCCTTGTTGACAGCAGCCCACCCTCAAGGAGGATTTTAAAATGAAGAGTGGGGAGACACGCAACAATCTTACTTGTCAACATGCTTAAGATGCCGCACTACCAGGTTGCTGCAGATTTGAAGCACCCTCTTCCAAGTTTTGAGCCTCGGCTGCTGCTCACGAGAGTCCAATCGTTTCTCAAGCATCACCATATCCAGCAACACCATGAGATCTTGGAACCACTGTCCCAGGCATGAGAGGAGCGATGCTGGCATGTGCGACTTTATCTGTCACCCCTCCCACATGCAGGAAAATAAGTCTCCAGTTGGTGAACTAATATGGAGGTACATGATCCTTGCACAAACCTAAAATTCATTCTCCTGAGGGGAATGTAGGCTTGAGGCATACATTCACTAGGAAACCCAGGATGATATTGTGAGATTGAGTTTTCATGAGCATACATTCTCATTTAGAAAAGAAAATTACCCAAGCCACCAGCCCTGGCCAACAATCAAAGCCATGGAAATGAACCAAAGTAGGTCAGCACTTTCACACAATCCAGTTGCGCAAACTCCAAATATTCCATGTCTTGTTTGAACCCACAATGGCTTCTTTCTATGGGCAAACACAAGCACATTCAATGGGAATAGACAAATCTTGATTGGAAAGATTCATATCATCAACAGGTCTTACGGCAAGGTGGAAGGACTTGCACAGGATCAGGAGAATGTTGTCATGCTGAGCACAACCCTCGTCCTTTGATGCTGCCACCTGTGTGTATTTGCACAATTCCACCCTATATGTGAAGGTTAGGACCTGAAATCAACTATCAAAACACTGTCAAGCCACCTTTATACTCTACTGTGATCCCGTCTAATTATTTTCTCAGATAAGCCATCAGTTTGTGAATTTGTGCCACCAAAAGTCCCAAGAGCTTGCTAGGTTGAGTACCAAAACAGAAGTACCCAACATGTTCAGAAAAACACAAACCCACATGTACGCATGTGTCTAGAAGGAGCAACAGATATGGGCTTGTCTTGGTGCTGAGTTGGAGTCCATAAAGTCCTAAAGGATGGAACTTTAGAACGTCAACCGGAAGCTCAAAGTGCTTATGAAAAGATGAAAGAATGATGCAAGACAGAGAGAAGGCGGGCCTTCAAAGCAACCTGAAAGCAACCACTACTATTCACAATCCAGAGATTCTCTAAGGTGGAGAGATTCGTGAGGTGTGCTGCCAGGCATTTCTGGTCGTCATAATGATAGACCTCTGGAGAAACAACTATAAAACATCCATGGAAAGCTCAAAGAGAGATACTCTAAATTTACATGTCGATTGATGGATGTATGAGCCTGGGCAGGCTTCAATACCTGCTGTACAAGATGATGGAAGATGCCATGCAGAGGTGTAACCAGCTCCTTGACAACCAGCTCCAATTGCTGAGGAACAGGCTCATGTGCCACTGTTGGGTCCTTGAAATACTACACACCCACCACACCAACTTCAACGTAGTTCTCTTCACTCATACAAATGGAAATTCACGATGTAAATAGCTGACAGCACCTGCTTGACAATAGATCCACAAACAACATTCACCGCCGCCGACGGCACCCCAGCTTCCACGGAGGTTGACAGACAGGCAGAAACAAGAGCTTGAAACCCTAACACAATTACCCTCACTGTGGCCTAGCTGCAGGGTATGTTCTTGCCCTCTAGAATTGCCTTTAAAGCAATAGAAATGTCTTCAGTGAACTGAGAAGTTCAGCACAAAGAACAGTAGCGAACCTGAAAGGGTTTGATTATAGTTTGAAGTGCAATAAGAACATTCAATGTTTTCAGCTCAGATTTCCCTGTTCCATGCACCAGGTCACTGTTCTGCGTTGCTGTCTTGAGTGCTGGCACAAGTTCTGGCCATGTCATTTGCTTCGTGAAATCATTCACTGCTACCAGGCGAAACTGCAGTCACAAGAAAGAGCCAACCTTGGTCAGTGGGTGACCTGGTGCTAGTCTAGCTGATATTGGCAGCACCATTGAAGATCTCAAAGTATTAAATAAATCTGCACTAAACCCTTAAGATGCAGAAACGGCTAACCGAGAAGGCTATGCTTTGGTTGCTTAGGGAAAAGCAGCAGGAGGGAATACATAGTTAGTACGCAAGAAGAGCCCATTGTTACATGTAAAAACCAAGAGTCAATCCATAGCATCTCCTTATTGACCATAAGAAGACAGCATCTTTAATAAAATTGTTCTTGCACAAACAAGGCCTGTAAGGGCAAACATCCTAGATCAGAGCAAAAGATATTTATGAACAATATCATCCAGAGCTAGTATCGTTCAGTAAATTATGAGATTGAGCACCAAAATGCCAGAACAATTTGCAGAATTTGCCAGTGTAAAGAGTTGAGGCTCACTTGAATGCGAGGCTTCATGGGTTGATGCAAGGGTTCATTTGATGGGTCATAGACCCAGTTACTAAACCTCGGCACTATGAAACTATTGGAAATCTGTTAGGTCACCCATTTCAAAGTTCCCTTGAAATGAAATCCCACTATTCAGCCCACCGAATCAATAAACATGCAATTCCTCTATGGAACCTCAAGCTGTTGTGCTAGGTCAATGCCAAGTAGCAGGCTGGCTGGATCAGCAAGCAGATATTAGTAGCGTCAGAACAGCTTGTGCCAAATTGCAACATAATGCACAGTCACATCCCTACATAATTATGTGTGCACTCATCCATAGGACTGACCACAGCTCCTCATTGAACGACTCAAAAGAGACTTACAGATTCTGCCAAGATCTTGAGGACTAGACCGTCAACGCGCAAAAGCACCTCCACAAGCTGATTCCTGAACTCGCGTCTTTCTTCATGGGAGATTGCATCGTCCTCATTCCATTGATTCTTTAAGAAATTCTTGAGATATGTGGCTGCAGCAACTCGCTGCCCTTTCTCCTGGCCCCCTGCCCACAGCCCAGAAACATGGTAATCTCACCTCTGAGAATTGCCTGTCCAATGTTATTTGAGAAAGTAGGACCTTTGCAATTATGTGTTAATTTCTGCAAGAGAAAATGTCTATATTTCCCAACTTCATCGTCAGCAACATTAGCCTTTTTGTTTGTTAGTGTCACCAGGTATTGACAAATGGCTCAGGAGCAGCATTACCTCTTCAATAGCAAGGATAAATGAAAAATCAAGACTAACTTTCTGTACTCTTGGTGGGAAAATTGCAGAACATGTCCAGCGGTACAACAGGATGCGTATATAGTCTTGCCATTTCCATTCAAACCTCCAGTGAAACTACACCCTCTCTACACGATTAAGAAAAACATTCAAGTAGGGCATGCCCCAAAATTGGACGTTTTACAAGCTCGAATCATACGTTCGTCTCATTAAATACAGTAGGATGTGATTCTTCGAACCTTAGGTTTCTGATAATGCCCAACTTAGGGCAGAGGGCTCACCTGCGGAAAGCATGAGAAGGCATATAGCAAAGTTTGGGACAATGTGAGCAGCTTCTAAATGGGCAGTAGCTGTCCGCACAACTGCCTCTTGAGCACCTGCTGTCTCACTCAGCCACTGTGCTATCTGTTCCTTTCCTATCCCCGGCATCTCCACCATTGCCTCCATCTTGCCGTCCCTTTTCCTTCTTCTGCTACCAAAATAAACTCTCAGACTTTCTCCCCGACCGTGTTTTCAAATAAGCACTCTCCACCTCGCCCGCATATTTCTTTTGGGTCTGTCAACCACACAGATAAGCAAAGGTTAGTCGCCGGAAGCTTTCCAATTCGAGAATCCACACAAGAGTACCAATTACCGCAAGAGCTTCAAGCCCTTGCCGTGGAGCAGACAGCAGACCGGAGACAACACAGGGCTGGTGCGCGGGACGACCGAGCACGGGATCTGAAGAGCAGTTCCCGCGCTCTGTCGGGGCCAATGGGAGATCGAAGCTTCACATCCGTTCTGTTTCATTCATCCATCCGTGACGGGTGTGCAGCAACGTTTACTGAAGGATTTTCCCCGCTGTCGGAATATTTGGCTCTCCAGATACGCGTTAGCCTAACGACATTAGAGGCCAGCGTTTCCAGTAGTAAAAGGAAGGAAAGAGAGACGAAGCTGTGTGTCTGCGTTTGTCCCCACCATCTCTCTTCATTGCGCACAACTGGCCACAGCCCCACTCTTTACTCTCCATCATTGCTTCCTGCAGTGATCTCGTGTTTTGCAGCAAAGAAAGCTTGTCTTTGCTCCTTCTTCCAGCTGGCCTGCAAATTTGTCAGCCTGCACTCCTTCAAGCTTGCGGAAGGAACACTGCACAGCTACTCCACAGCTGCAGGAGAGCTGCAGGCGGCCTCATGAGCTTGTACAAAAACGAAGGGCACATGCTGTGATAGATTCACTGGACTGCTGGCCACAGGTGATCGTACTCAATCAAATAGAATCCTGGAGGCCATGCGTTCATCTTTGCGATCGCATCAGCCCAAGTTGCAGTGTGAAGTCTAAAAACCTGTTCAGATTGTGTACCTTCTGACAGGACAGTGAAACTGAATGCTCAACATGTATGGCTCCTGTTATACCGGATCGTGAGTAGAGTATCAATCGAAGATGAGTAGACAGTTGGTAGTTAACTACTAGAGAGGTTGGTGAGTACCTGAGAATTGGCGTTTCAGCTACCTGCTTGCACCCTCACACATGAATACTCACTTTAGTACAACTGAGAAATTTGATCCTTGTAGAGGTGCCGGCATACGAGATGGGTACGATGGCAAGGACCACACTGCCGGGTTCAGGGTTTCCCGCTCCGTCGGGTGCATTGTCTAGTATTCAGATGTCTAGTTGACTGCTCAATTTGCATGTAGAACACCTAAGCTCGAAAAGAGCGATAGAGAAAGAAACGGAATGGTACTTTATGGAAGAGTGGGGCCCTCGATCACAAGCAGCCCGAAAACAACATTGATCAAGGGATCGCCTCATGCAGATCTAAGCATCTCTAATCATTGGAATGGAACACCTAAGGTGTGAGAGATTGGCCATCTCCGAATATACAACGTCTGTAGTACCTCCTACGGATCTCACAGGAAGAAAGGACAGTGAAAGAAGAAATGTTCTTCGCACGTTTTCGATTTCCCTCCTGTTATCCAGAGCAGGCGGTCCTCACCTTGCCCCACCTACCAGTCCTGTCATCACGGAGGACCAACACCTGACCAACACTATTGTCTGCCGATAGAACTGCAGTTTGGTTGTAAGATACTGACGTGAAGTTCCATCACCTCCCGTCTGATGCATTTGTTGCAGGACCATGCTTGGACGAAAGAAAAACGACTTTATAATGTCCACAGGAAGCTCAGAGCATTTACGGGACGAACTATAACAGGAAACAAGAAAGACAGTGAGGCCTTGATACCGTCACGAGGGCGGACTCACTGCTGAAAAGGAGCTCTAATAAGTATATCATTTACATCAAACGACGCGGTGTCATAGTCTTGATTCTGTTGTACCAGGACAAGTCGAGAACGTTATTTCGTATTTGAAGCAACTACTACTAGGTATTGCATAAATCTTCACGATCGTTTGCTGAGGAAACAGCTCATGAAAAGCTTTGGATATACATGGTTCGCGGGAATGGAAGCGAGAAGACTTACGGTTTCTTCCAAAGCTTGGTCCACTGCTGAGTTCAGATGTACTTTCTGCGATTTCATCTTGGTTGACAAGAAGAAAGCGCACGAATCTTTACCTCATGATCCCACGAAACCCTCACCAAAGCAGTGGACTGCACACTGCACACGCGACGAGGCAGACGATGGCATGCACGACATCCGTTTATAAAAGTGTTAAAAGAAGATCGGTAACAATCTCCTGCTGGTATTGAAAGTTCTTCGTCGTTATCATAAGTTAATAACCAGAACGTTTGGTAACGAATTATTTAGTAATAGTGAATCTCTGTTATAGTCATAAAACATATTCTTTACTGGACCAGATATTACCTAGTGTAGTTTCGCCACATTTCGCCACTCCATTTGTCTGCGAAACTCCGGGCTTCCTGTGAGAGCGAGGGACGTAGTGGAAGGAAAGGAACAAGTCCATGACTTTCACGAAGAGAGAGAAAAGGAGAACGAGAAGCAACGAGCATCGGGAGTCGCTTGTGATGAGGCGGAGGTTTTATGCTGAGAAAGAGAGATGAAGAAAATGCTTCTGATTTTTCTTATTGCATGAGGCCCGGATTTTTTTGAGCGGTTAGTATCCTCTGTTGTTCTGGTATTTTCTTGCGTCGAGAAGTGACACACACACCGCTTCACTTTGAGGGGAGAAAGAGGAGAGGAGGAGAAGATAGAAGTTTTGAAAGTTGTTTTGTTGTGTGATGTAAGTACCGCTTCACTGGAGTGGTTCTGACGGGAAAAAGGGAGGGGAAGAGGAGGAGATAGGAATTTGAAGTTATTTTTCAAAAAATGGGGAGTGTGCGCAGAGAACCGCAGGGGAAACTGACTCACAGGAAAACGTCTGCCAGTTAATTTAGTATCTTACACTCACAGCTCCAACTCGTATCGTGCAGTATTAAAACACTCCTCTGGAGTCTTCCATTTTCGGGCTCAGGGCAGAGTGGCTAAGAGAGAAGGAGCGAAAAGAAGTTTGAGGCAGGTCGACTGGACCGCATTCTATGAAGGCGTTGCTGTGCCAGCTTTTATTGGACACCGTACCTTCACAGCTATACTCTGGCTGCGTGCAGTATCATAACGCTCTTCTTGGATCCTCCCAGTTTGGACCGAGGCAGGATACCACATCAAAAGCGCCCAAGGCTAGAATTAGTCGTTTAATTAGCATTTCAGGTGGAGTGAATCACGTAGTGAGTCTCCCGTGCAGAGTCTTTCACATGGAAGAGGGGGGATTAGACTCGGAAGGGAAGACTTATACCAGCAGGAGGGAGATGTGGGAGGAAGAAGCTGGTGAGGATGCTCCAGGCAATCAGGAGAAGAATTTTGCGAAAAAAATGAATTGGTACCAGAAAGGTGTCAGCTACTGGGAAGTGAGCACTTCATCTCCCCGTTTTCATAGCTTGCTATACTCCATGGAACAGATTGACGTGCCAATTTTTAAATAGCATATCTTGAGGTCATAATATCTGTACTCAAGAACACCTCGTCTGGAAGTCTAGCATGTGGAGAGGTTAACTACAAGTCATCGGAAAGCATGGTTTATGCTTCAAGATCTGGACTGAGACATTTTCTTATATGACACCCTGATCTCAAACTGTTGGGATCATTTAAGTCGACCAGTGGGCCAACAGGAGGAAATCGGCCTAGTTTTTGATAGTTCAAAACACAAGAAGTGCAACCAGAGATTTCTGGTAACCATGGTGTAGGGGTTTACTTAACTTGCAAATGAATGGAAACCAGGGAGCGAACACTTTCTTGCGGTGACAGAAGGAAATCCTGGACTCTGTTATCTCCAGTACCAATGGACAATCTTAACAATGGATAGGGCTAATTAAGCTGGTCACAGCACTAATGTACATAAGTCTCAACTGATTTGCTGTTGTGGTGACTGACAATGATGTTTGTCTGCTTGGTAGGGAGTGGAGGCATCAGTGGATGGAGTACTGGGAGGATATGGCAATGTGAATGCCCGTGATATAGTTGACAGCGCCTCCTTCCTTCTGGAGATGTTCAGTGAATGCCTACCTGGTGCTGTCTGTGGAGTCCGACATGGTCCCGAGGTTGTCTGTGCAACCCGACACCTTGTAGCCTTGGGTGAGTGCTCTTGATCAGTTGATTCCTCTAAAATTCTGCCAGTTTTCTGCAGTGAAGAAAGGGCAGTTACTCTCTGGCTAGCACATCTGGCATAGAGAGAATTAGTGAAATGCGAACATCTACATTCCGTTGTATACAGACCTTCACAAATTCATCAATATCTGAGAACTTGTTATGCAGACTGTGGTGCTGGAGTTGGGAGGGTGACTAAGAATCTGCTTTTACATCACTTCAACGAGGTGACCTTTGAACTCTTTATCTTGTTGATCTATCAATGTCTACAATCTTTTGGAACACTAGAGCTTACGTTCCAGAAACGTCCTTTAATTCCTTACTGTGTGCAATTTCTGGCAACAGTATAAGAGAACTTCTCTCAAGGTTATGCAGGCCAAGGGTGTGTTGATAAATGAATATCCAGAAGCTATATGTGTGCAAGTGCACCAGTCAACATAGTGACAGACAGAGAGATGCATGCAGTAGACTTTACTTGCCATAGCGGTAACACCTAGAAAGGCAGTGAAGGAGGCTGTTAGTGGGGAGGAGGGGAGGAGAGGGGAGCAGAACAGGAACCACTACCATCAACTACAGGGGTATTTCTTTCACTTGGTAGGAAGATGCAAAAGCGTACAAATTGTATGCAAGAAATTTTACTGATCTGAAAGGTGTAATTTTATGTTGCAGCAGTGTATCCATACAATGCATGTTGCTTCACTGTAGGACACATCCTGGCTCAGGGCATGCTGCTCCAGAACCAGTGGTGTTGTATTAATGGATTTATGAATAATGAAGTCCTGGAAAAGAAGCTTTGTAGGCATACTGTCATTATCCGAGGAGCACTCAGGTAGACCTTACATGACATGTAAGGTGACATGAACTTGGGTTGATTGGGACTTGACTCAGTACCAGTACTGCGTCAGGTGGACCTTGTGGAGCCTGTCCGCCATTTTCTGGATGCAGCACAATGTGACCTTTGCAGCGACACCACCTCTCTTGGAAGCCCAGAGAGTGCCAGCTCAAATGTGCATAAAGCTGTGAACTTCTACTGCACTTCCTTGCAGGTAATATCTGCATAAGCCATAGTCCTTTCGCTTCTGGTATATGGGGCAATAGGTGCTAACTTTGGAAGATGTATTAAATAGTGACAGTCAATTTTTCTCAAATATAAGTTGTTTTTCCCCCACCTTAATTGGTATACACCAGGCTTGAACACTGACAGCATTTCTTTTTTTCTCTTCTTTTCCAAGATGTCTTGAGGTTGTCTTTGTTCTTTGAGTGCTTGTAGGTTTATTGAGTGAACTGAGGCATTATGTCCCAAGTTATTTGTGGTAGGACATTTATTTGAATGTAAGGCTATTTTTAAGTACAATCCAGCTCATACAATATTTGTTTCAAGAATTCGGTTTCCTTGGGCTTTCAGTCATAATTGATTTGGGTTTGTTACAACAGGAGTTCACACCAGAAGTAGGGCGATATGATGTAATATGGGTGCAATGGTGCATTGGCCACCTCACTGACCACGATTTCGTAGCCTTTTTCAAGCGTGCTCAGGTAGACACTCCTTGGCACCATTGGCCACCTGGATGTGGCCTCCAACTTAAAAAGGTTGTAACCATGTCTTGACAAGAAAGGCCCCTGTCAAAGTTAAGTTTTACCATCACCTGTGCATGCAGGGAGGTGACTATGTTTATGTCATTTGCGTTTCTGCTGCTGAAGTGAAGTATTTGCTGTAATTGCAGGTTGGCCTCAAGCCAGATGGTTTCTTTATCATAAAAGAGAACATTGCTAAGACTGGTGAGTGGAAATTGATTAACTCAAGAGTATCTGGGTGGTTGCCAAAGTCAATAGGTTAAGTACCAGCCTTGACTGTGTTAGCCTCTGTGGTGGCCTGGTGCAGATGACTTGTTTGTCTATTACTCCCAAATGCTCTTCAAAGACTTTTTTACTCTTTCTTCACTGGGCACTGCTGCTAACTTCTTGCCCTTTATTTTCTCTTTCTTTTGTTTTAAGGTACATTTCCTCATGGAGGAAATGATAGGTTTTAGGTTCTTTATTTCTTTCGAGTCGTCAGGCAGCAACTGACAACCTTGCTGGCTGCTCATGCAGGTTTTGTGGTGGATAAATTGGACAACAGTGTGACCCGATCAGATGCATATTTTCAGGATCTTTTTAAGCAGACTGGGCTGCATTTACATAAATCTCGAGTATGACCACTCCTCGCCAACCTTTCTGCTGTAGTTAGTGCCACTGAATACCTTGTTCTCCTTCCTGGGCATTATCAGTTCCTAGCACATGCTGATAGCTGGCAGTTTTCAACTGTCAGTTTTTAAATGTGTGTAGTAGTATACATTAGTAAATCTGTACCCTCAAATTGACGCGATGGCTTGCCATGTGGTTGCAGTTGCAAAAAGGCTTTCCACGGGATTTGTTTGCAGTGCGAATGTATGCCTTGACTGCGGAACCAAGGCTGGTCCCTTCACCTGTGTGTCACCCAACCAGGACTCGTCGTCGAGGCAACCAACCACGCAAGATTCACTAGACTTGGCCCTCTTTGGACATTTTCTCTGTTTTCTTGACTGGTCTAGCAGGCCACTTTCCAAGGTCACACTTCGTGATACTGGATAGCCAAGTCATATTGGTAATAAAGGCATCAGTTGGGGAGTCTTAGAAGCCCGTGATCGACTGAAGCCTGCACAATCATAGTTAGACCATTTTTTTTCTGGGAGGCCAAGATTCTGATAGAAAGGCCTCGCCTTGGCCTAGAATTGTCCACTTACTATCACCAATAATCCCACAAGAACATACCCTCTCTTTGAAGTGATGGAAGTGGTTCACAGCCCTTGCAACGATTTCTCAGTCGACAATCTTTGAGCTGAACTTGGTGACAGTGTGGCAGTCATCACATATCTGTAGGTTCGATGTGCTGATGAGCCCAAAAGAAATGGCCAGCCTTTCACTGTGGTGGCAGAGAGACCATTCCTTTGTCTGCTGATCCAAATCATCGTGTTTTAAACACATACCCTGCTTCCTTCATCTGCATGGTCAAGTTCTCCGACTTATCATCCATCACACCTCTGTCCTCCATCACACTGCTCACCTTCGCTACGTCATCCCACCTTCCAGCTGCAGCATAAATGTTAGAGAGCTGCATATATGCTCCAACATTTAGTAGTTCCAATCTGAGCTCACATTCTGCAGCACGTTCTGCTCGCTCCACATTGCCATGTATTCTGCAGGCACTGAGCAAGGCCCCCCAAACTGAAGAGCCGGGTTCACATGGCATTTTGTTGATGAAGTCCTCTGCCTCATCCAAGAGGCCTGCACGGCCAAGAAGGTCAACCATGCAGCCACAGTGCTGTATGGTTGGTGTGATTCCATGATCTACACTCATGGAATGAAAATAGTGACAACCTTCACCCACTAGGCCCACATGGCTGCATGCAGAGAGAACACCAATAAATGTGACCGCGTTTGGCTTCACCCCTTCCTGTTGCATCTGGTCAAAGAGTTGGAGGGCCTCCTTGCCATGCCCATGTTGAGCATAGCCCGCAATCATCGCAGTCCAGGAGACCACATTTTGTTCGGGCATTTTGTCAAACACTTGGCGTGCATCCTTTAGACTCCCACACTTTGCATACATGTCCACCAGGGCGGTCCCCAACTGGACATCTGACACGAATCCAGATTTGATAAGGAGGGCATGAACCCACTTGCCTTGTTCCAGGACTGCTAGACTTGCACATGCATTGACAATGCTAGTGAAAGTGACCTCATCAGGCTTCATGCCATCTTGTTGCATTTTCTGAAAGAGTTTGAAAGCCTCCCTGCCATACCCATGCTGAGCATATCCTGTAATCATTGCATTCCATGAGACCACATCTCGCAGAGGCATTTGATCAAAAACCTGGCGAGCATCCAACGCACTTTTACACCGGGCATACATGCTGACAAGGGCTGTCCCCACACATATGTCTGACTCAAATCCGGCCTTGATTATGTGGCCATGCACTTGCTTGCCCTGATCCAGGTCTGCAGGGCTGACAAACGTGTTGAGGACACTGCTAAAGGTGGACTTATCAGGCTTCACACCTTCTTGTTGCATTCGGCAAAACAATTCATAAGCCTCCCTACTGTACCCGTGCTGAGCATAGCCAGCTATCATCGCAGTCCATGAGACCACATCCCGTTCAAGCATTTTGTCGAACACCTGGTGTGCATCCACCACACTTCCACACCTGGCATACATGCTGACAAGGGCATTCCCAACAATGACATCCCACCTGAATCCACTTCTGATTATTACAGCATGGATCTGCTTGCCCTGCTCCAAAGCTGCTGGGCTGGCACATGCAGTGAGGATGATAGTGAAAGTGATCTTGTCAGGTTCAATATTTTCATGTTGCATTTTCCAGAAGAGGTCCAATGCGTGTGCCCTTTGTCCTTGTTGGACATATCCTGTGATCATACCATTCCATGACACCACATCTTGTTTATGCATTCTGTCAAACACTCTGCGTGCATCCATCACACTTCCACACCTGGCATACATGCTGACAAGAGCATTTCCCACACGCACATCTGATTCAAAGCCACTCCTGATGATGAGACCATGGATTGCCTTGCCATGTTCAAGGGCTGCCAAAGTGACACATGCACTGAGGATGCTAATGAAAGTGACCTTGTCGGGCTTGACCCCTTCTTCTTGCATTTTCCAAAAGACCTCAAAACTCATTCGATCATATCCTTGCTGAGCATAGCCAGTAATCATAGCAGTCCATGAGACCACGTCTCGTTTAGGCATTTTGTCAAACACCCGGTGTGCATCCACCACACTTTCACACCTAGAATACATACTGACAAGGGCAGTTCCCACACGAACATCCGACTCAAGGCCAGCTTTGATTATGTGGGCATGGACTTGCTTGCCCTGCTCGAGGTCTAATAGGCTGGCACATACATTGAGAATGCTAGTGAGCGTGACCATGTCAGGCTTCACGCCTTCTCGTTGCATTTGCCAAAAGAGGTTAAATGCCTCGGCAGCATTTCCTTGCTGTGTATATCCTGCAATCATTGCATTCCATAAGACGACATCTTGTCTAGGCATTCTATCAAACACTTGGCGTGCATCTACCACACTTCCACACCTGACATACATGCTGATAAGGGCAGGAACATCCAACCCAAATCCAGCTTTGGTGATGTCAGAGTGGATCCGCTTGCCCAGTTGGAGACCTGCTGGGCTGCCACACACATTGAGGATGCTACCGAAAGTAATCTTATCAGGCTTTACACCATCTTGGAGCATTTGTTGAAACAGTTCAAATGCCTCTTCATCTTCCCCTTGCTGAACATATCCTGCAATCATTGCATTCCATGATATCACATCACGTTTGGTCATCGCCTCAAAAACCAGGCGTGCATCCACCACACTCCCGCACCTAGCATACATGCTGATAAGAGCATTCCTCATGCGAACATCTAGCTCGAAGTCACTGTTAATAATGCGGCCATGGACCCACTTGCCCTGTTCCAATGCCACTGGACTGGCACATGCATTGAGGATACTCACAAAGGTGATCTTGTTTGGCTTAACACCTTGTTGTTGCATCTCCCAAAAGAGTTTGAAGGCATGTTCACAATGCCCTTGTTGAGCGAATGCTGTGATCATGGCAGTCCATGAAACCACGTTGCGATTTGGCATTTTGTCGAACACTTGAAGTGCATCCTCAACACTCCCACACTTGGCATACATGCTTACTAGGTGGTTCCCTAAGAAGACGTCTGGCTCAGCACCACTTAGGACAATGCGGGCATGGACCTTCTTGCCATCCGCCAGGGCTTTCATCTTGGCACACCCCTGCAAGAGACGAGCATAGGTGTCGGAGCATGTGCGAATGCCTCGCTTATCCATAAGATCCAAAACGTGCAATGCCTCCTTCAATCGTCCCTCTTTGCACAGCTCAACAAGAGTGCTGAAAGACTCCACGTTGCATCCTTCCATCTGCTGTTGTCCTCTCGATCTTCCAGTAAAAGGAGTGGTGATGAAACCTTCGCCACCACTCTGCTGCCCCACAGACAACCGCGTCTGATTCCAGGATGGAAATCCCACCATCCTGCAAAGAGAATTTGAAGGGAATCTATAGTTGGATACGATTACTGCATACAGTCGCAATAAAACATAACCATGACGTAAATCTGTACGTACTTCAAAGATTGTTTTTCGCAAGAAAAAGGTCTTCAACACGTTCTTATTCTGGGTTGCATTCGAGCTGTACTAGAGCTCATTGCTATAATCCAAAAACTACAATAGGAGTGGAATCTGAGGGTACCTAGAACTCCACGTACTTTTTTGGAAGCTTGAACGAGCCATAGGGCCATACAAGGATCTTTAATCTCTTGCATACCGACCATATCCCAGATCCTTCATAGGAAAGGAAGGGAGGAGAATTACCTGCAAGAAATTGTCTGAACAGATGAGAACCTGAAATTCTATGTACAGACGTAGGAGCGACTAAACACTGGTGCCCATTCTCATAGACTAGTGAGTGTCTTCCTCAACTCTGCCCATCGTCTTAATTACCACCCTCCCACAACCATCTCTCAACAGTCAAAGAGCCTCACCCAACTTCGCCTAATATTGCCATGCAAAAGCAGCAACACAGAGCTTTGACCCAAGAAATCACAAGGAAGAATTGCTCCGGGAAAAGAAGCATCTTAAGATCCAGCTCTCACCATCAAAATATCTCGTGGGTTGTGAATCCTTCACTGTTTGCTACACTGCCGCTCCCATCACCACCATCATCGTCATCATCCCCTGAACCGCTTAATCTAACTTTGTAATAACCGGGATCTTGGTAGCTAATCGAGATTGGCCTAAACGCTTGGCTTTCGGGCTTTCCTTTTCTTTTTGGTTTTTGCATTACTCGTGTCTTCTTCTTCTTCTTCTTCTTAGGAGAACAGGGGACAAGATTTTTTTAAGAACAGGGGACAACGGCCTTGGAGCAGCTGTAAATTGCGAGGAAAAGACGAGGAGAAAATAACCTCGTGAAAGGAACGGTGAGGGCTCTACAATGGGGCAAGGGGCAAAAAGAACCCAGAATGAAGAGAGGGGCAAAATGCGAGAGAGACATCAGAATCGCGACTACTACCCCACTAACAGATGGAACAAGAAATATAACCGCAAAAAAGCAGACAGCTCTTCAAAGGACGCAGCCGGGATTGGCGATGTCACTGCAAGGGTATAGTTCAAGAGCTTCCGTGATGAACGGGCCGCGTTGGCCGATTCTGCCCTGTAAGCGGCCTTTGGGCGAGCCCTAGGCCGCGCACAGGGCAGAGTCGGCCAACGCGGCCCGTTCACTGGCGTTAAAAGCAGGTTGTGGCGTATTCTCGCCGCCACTTGGTGCAATATGATTGGGGTTCAATTATCCCATATCGATTGCCTAGATACAGAGCCCTGGAGAGGATATAAACGGGGCGAGCCTCCTTGAGAAGGTGCGTGAGGGCGCGCTGTTGGATGCTGATTGATGACATAGGCTGATTGGTTGGACTGCCGTCCTCCGAATCGCCAGTAGACGCTGGGCGGTCGATTCGGCCCGAGATTTAGTCTCAAAGTTGGCAGAGTACGCCACACCTGCTTTTAACGTCTCGATTGGCATATGCCCGGAGTGCACATGTCCTAACCTTGTGAAGATGCGAAATCTGAAAGAAGCGTACAAGCTTGTATACTGGATTTTTTTCTTCTGCGTCTCCGCTGCAGTGCTGACAGCCCCACAATTAATTGTCCTACTTTGAGTATGGACGAGGTCAGTGAAATCCTTCGCAATGATCCCTACATATGGTTGGAAGGGTCATTCATACCTAGGGGGCTTTATTCATCATTTGCTCTATTTCTGTTAGTTTATAGGACAGCAAAGGGGGTTGAGAGTCGCATCCAAAAAGAGATGACCGCTATAAGAAGGACTATAATGAGTGCTTTCGTGAAGCAGTTGAGAATTGCCGACCCATCATTCGGACCGCAGTTTCTCCTGGAGATAAAAAAAACCATTATAACAAGCCAGGCAAGCCAGAAATGGCCCAGGAGAAGTTGCACAGGCTGTCTACCGCCGTTGTGTCTCCAGAACAAAAGGTGAAGTGGCTGCAGATATGGAACTCCGATCCCACAGTTAGGGATACCCACATGTTCCCAAGGCCGGAGAAAGAGAAGAAGACCCAGCGTGTCATTCCTGTCAGTGACAATGTGCTGGACACCTGGCTTCACAAGGCCACTTACTGGAGCCAGGTGTGATGTCCTTCCCTGTGTCACTGTCTTTTCTCTTTTCCTGTCCTTATCTTTCTATTGCCTCTTACATTCGCTGTGATTGCTTTTGGTTTCATTCTTGCATTTGTATTGTTTTGCAGTTGGAAGAAAGGGCCAGATCGGTTCTGCATACTCAACTGGCTGACTATGGCATCAGTATGATAGCACCGAAGGTGTCCTTCGAAGCATACATGAGGAAATGGAGAGCCACAGTGTGGCACTCTTGTTTCTTTAGAGAGTTCAGCAAGGAAGGTGGCATCAGTCGAACAAATGAGCTGGACCAGCAAGAAAAAGGAGAGGAAGCCTGGAAACGATGCCTTTACAGGTGTACACTCTTGCACTACTTATTTGTGCTGTGGTTGCAATGTGTTGTGTGGCATACTGTTTAAGGGGGTCTTCCTGGTGTGATGGAAAAGTTGCCACACAATATTTCCATTGTAAAATGAGACTGTCTCTGTTGCTGCAGGTACATAAAGTTTGTTCTCCTGGAAGAGAATTGCCTGGACAAACATCCAGATTTCGTGGACCTGTGGCTTGTCCCTGCTGGCAACCAGACCATGTTCACTACTGGGATCTTGCATGACTGGGGCCCAGACCATCTTTCTTCTTGTGGTTGGTATTTGGATTGCCCTCCTTCTGAGACCCCAGCTCCAGAGGTGTCTTTGAGGAGAGAGAATGACCGTATTGCAGCCACTACCGCAGCAGCCGACCTCGACATTCATGAACGAAATTTGAGGACTCTTGCAGAGAAGGAGCCTCCCGCTCACGATAACCCAGGTAGAGGAAGAAAGGCAAAGGGAAAAGATGTTGCTGGTGTTGTGGGGAAGGGAAGGGGTAGAGGGAAGGTGGCACAAGGGCAGGGAAGTGTTGCAGATATTGGCCCTGTGGAGCATGTCCAGCAGACTCCACCGCATGGTAGGGGATCCGGGAGAAAAAAACAAGGGGGTGGTTGATCCCAATGACCCGTACCATGCAGTGGAACATCCCACGAGGGTCATTCGCCCAACCAGGTTGGAGATGGCCAACGTCGGGTTCCTTGCCATGATGGAGTCGAAGAAATCTGATTACAAGGGCGAGCCATCACCAGTGTGGGACAGGATTGTGCAATTCCTCAGCACAGTGCGTGTTCTCTTTGGGTTCTGTGGCTTCTGTTGTTTTTGTCTGCTGTGGGCATGGATCGTTTGTAAACTTGTGAGAATTCCATTGTATTTTTGTTTGCAGGCTAAAATGACCAAATCCTGGGTGAACGGGAAGGAGAAGCCATATGCAGCCGAACTCATCATCTTGGACATCCCTGATGGGTTGGCAGTCCCGGATATCCCTCCATCGGGTGCTTGTCCGGGTTGGAATGCTTTTGATGAGCGCTATTGGCGGTGGGTTTTCTCCTTTTGCAACTTCTTCCTGTCCGATGCAGGTGTTTTGGTGCTCATCCAGTCCATCGACGGTCGGTGTCGCCGTGCACTTTCTAGCTATTTGAAAGCCTCGGGCATGAGAGTCGTGAAGACATGGAATTGTATGAACAGCATGTACCTTACGAAGGGGGATCGCCCGGGAGAGATGGTGAGTTTGCCTTCTTCTTCCTCTTCTTGGTTGTTCTCCGATGGGGTTGTATAGGTCGCTCGAACTCATATGTAGGGGCCCGATTTTTTTTGCTTCTTAGTTCCTTGTGGATGTCATGTTCGCAGACCCGTCTGTTTGAAGCTGTTTGTCTCGTCCGGGTGCATCCACAAACGACTCCGGCCGGCATTACCGAGTTTGCCATCACTCATGGGGCCAAGTTCATAGATGACAGGACAGATCCCCCCACGGATGACATGCATCACAACTACGTCGACAGCAACGTGTGCTTGCGAAGGGGGAATGGGGTTCCTTGGAGAGGGGCGAGGGAGAGGAGTCCGGCTTTCATTCAAACGATTGTGGAGTGTTGTACCTACACAGACGCTAGAGTTCTGGATTTGTCGATGGGCACAGGTTCGTCTCTTCAACATTCACATTTCATGAGGTTTGATTGAGCTTGCACTTTCAGCACTTCCCACCGTTCCGAATGTGTCTTCAATGTCTTCTTCATTCATTCTATTCCACTGCAGGTGCTTCTTACCACGCTTGCAAGGCCAGTGCGCGACATGTCTTTGGGATTGAAGGGTATGCTGAGATTTACAAGAACCTCCTGATGGGTTTGGGTGGACACACTTCTCAAGTCCTTCCGAAGCCCCGTCCCGTTGATACTGATACAGAGGAGACTTCTGACAAGGAGCTGGACTGTGAGTAAGTTCAACCTGTGCATGCTTTCATTGTTGTTTCAATATCGAGAGTCGTTGTTCTTCAGGCAAAGTGCACATGGGAGACATCCTCTTTGTTGGACTTGTGCATTGCATCATTGTGTTAAAAATGGGGTTTTGTGGACATGTGCAGGAATCCGCGTGCTTCCACTTGCCCTCCAGGGCTATCACACCTATTTGGACTTGTTTGCAGTCTTCCTCGGTCTTGCGTGCTACCTGTCTATGCGGAGGCACTCGCAGCAAGCATGTCCGTTCATGGCACTCCGAGTCCACCTTACGACGGCCTTCGTAGAACACGTGGTGTTGGGGCCAGAATCTTTGTAGATGACATAGCACAGGAGGTGGACACTGATTGTGATGACTGCGACACTTGATATGAAGTTTTCTTTTGGTTTAATTCTGGGCCAAATTTGAAATGGGATGGTTGTGTGTCCTTGTTGTCCTGTTTGCAATGTGTGCGTGGAATTCACATTCATGGTTACAAACTATTGTTGGAGATGGGGGTTGCATGGACTGCCTGGATTGTTCCTTCAATCTATTTGATGTTTTGTGGACCTCACAGACTGGAGTACATTGCGAAAACAAACAAACCACTTTGGTTCGTGTAGAGCATTCTCGCATCATTTGCTAGTTGGTCCCCAAACTATTCCTGCTAGAAGAATGGTTGGTGAATCCATCACGGTGAAGTCCACCTCATCAAAAACTGTTTAGGCATTCTCAATTCTACCCACATCAACCCACGGAAATAGGTGACACCACTCGGAAATAGGTGACATCCGCGGAAATAGGCACTGTTTGCATGCTGACGTGGCGTGAGCCTGTGCTGGGCTCAAGCTTTCCTGGGCTCACAGGCTCACGCCTCCGGGCTCACGGAATAGCACCCCCCATTCTGGATTAGACACCAGAATGAGATGAGAGCTCCTGTGAATGAGGGCCCAGTGGTGGCAGCTCACATGGTTAGGCCATGTGTTGTACCAGAAGTAAGTACAATGATAGTAACAAGAAGCAAAGCCAAACTAATACCTCCAGTAGTTGAGGAAGAGGATGATAATGAAGGTGGCAGTGATATGCTTGAAGATAATGAGGCTTCGAGAGATGAGAAGGAACTGCACAAGGAAGTGGCAGATACCATAAGGGAAATGCAGAAGAGTACTGATATTCATGTGGCAGATTCCTCTGATTCTGATGGAGAAGAAAAAGTGAGTGAGGATGAAAGGAAGAAAGAAGATGCAACATGCAGAGTAATGAAGGGACTTTGGCTGAAGTAATATGCCAGACCAAAGCAGAGATTACCATTGGACAGCTATTGGCTGTGGCACCTTATTGTAGGCACAGGCTGTATCAAACAATCAATCAAATTGCCCAGGAGACAGGAAACACAGACCTGAACAGCAAGGTGACTAGTTATAATGTGAAGCCGGAAGGGCGAGAAACAGTCATGGACTTTGATGATTCTATGCCAGTAATCCAATTGAGAATTGGAAGCACAGAACTAATTGATGTACTGATAGATGGAGGCTCAGGAGTAAATATCATGACAGACCAATTAAGAAAGAAGCTTGGTCTAAGTAACATGAAACCAGCCCCATTTACAGTAACAATGGCAGATCAAAGAAGTGTACAGCCATTGGGATTGATAAGAGGAGTTAAGATACAGATACAGAAGATGATCTTTATGATCACAGTAACTGTGTTGAAGATGGATGAAGTCATGGAGGCTTACTCCTTATTATTGGGACGTCCGTGGCTGAAACAGCCCAGGGTATTCCATGACTGGAATTCTCAGTTACTAACTGTGCATAATGGGATGTACGAGATACAAATTACCACTAAGAAATCTAGTAGATTACCTGCTACGAGAAGACCTCGAGGGGTCAGAGAGTATGACTGGAGGGGAGGACTGGATGAGGAGCAGGAAGCTACCCTGTTCGCTGCACACCCAGAGTGGGAGCAGGTTGCAGAGATGCGGCTGGAAGGCCTAAGTTGTTTAAGATGTATCTGTTGTGGTGTAGTGTCAGCAACACCAATTGAAGAGGAAACCAGCAGTTACCCATCACATTTCTATGAAGAAAGAGAAGGAGAAATGGAAATCCTAGAGGAACCAGCCACTGTGAGTTTACAGGATGAAGTGGTGACTGGTTAGACAATCACAGCTGATGAGCAAGTGAGGGAAGTAAATGTGGGAACTGAAGAGGAACCGAGGATGGTGAAGGTAGGAGCTGATTTGGAGCCAGAATTCTTTGAAGAAGCTAAGAGTTTGTTCATCAAATACATAGATGTATTTGCTTGGAGCTACGAGGATCTAAAAGGGATACCACCTGAAATTTGTCAGCATAAGATTGAACTGGAACCAGGGTCAGTACCAATCAAGCAGGCAAGGTACAGAATGAATCCCAACTATGCACAGAAGGTTGGAGAAGAGATCAAGAAGTTGGCTGAGGCTAAGTTTATATACCCGATAGAGTATACGACTTGGTTGTCACTCATTGTGATAGTTCCTAAGAAGAATGGGAAACTAAGAGTTTGTGTGAACTACAAGAAGCTGAATGCTTGTACGAAGAAAGATCCTTTCCCTTTACCATTCAGTATTGGACACTGTGGCAGGCCATGAGATGTACTCATTCATGGATGGCTTCAGTGGTTATAATTAAGTGCAAGTGGCAGAAGAAGACCAAGGAAAGACAGCTTTCATCACAGACTGGGGTGCTTATGCATACAAAGTCATGCCCTTTGGACTTTGTAATGCACCAGCAACCTTTTAGAGAGTGATAAGTGAATCTTTTCATGAGTATCTGGATGATTTCATGCAGGTGTTCTTGGATGATTTCAGTGTGTACAGCTCTAAGAATGAGCACTTGCATAAATTGGAGTTATGTCTGGCCAGATGCAGGATGAGAGGTCTGGGCCTGAATCCAGAGAAGTGTACTTTCTGTGTGAACTCAGGGGTGCTTCTGGGACACATTGTGTGTAAGAGGGGACTTCTTGTGGATCCCAGGAAAACAGAGGCCATTAAAGCCTCTCCACCACCAGTGAATGGTAAAAGTCTAAGGAGATTCCTTGGACAAACCAGCTATTACAGAAGATTTGTCAGACGGTATGCACAGATAGCAGCACCATTGAGCAAACTTCTGAAGAAAGATGCAGTGTTTGCATGGACACCTGAATGTCAACAGGCTTTTGAGGATCTTACATTGTCACTAACAACTACACCTGTGCTGATTAATCCTCACTGGCAGGAAATATTTCATGTTCATTGTGATGCTTCTGGAGAAGCACTAGGAGCAGTGTTAGCCCAAAATGTTACAGGAAAGATAGATTCACCTGTGTATTATGCTAGCCGATTGATGAACAATGCCGAAAGAAATTATAGCACAACGGAAAGAGAAGCATTGGCAATGATCTATGCAGTGAAGAAATTCAGGCATTACCTGTTGGGCAAGAAGTTTATGTTCTATGTGGATCACCAGGCTCTGATATACCTGGTAAACAAACCTCTGATAAGCGGAAGAATAGCAAGATGGTTGATAATCTTGCACGAGTTTGAGTTCGAGGTTGTTTACAAGCCTGGGAGGCTGCATCTTGTGGCGGATCACTTGT
This sequence comes from Takakia lepidozioides, assembly GCA_030704615.1. NCBI lineage: Eukaryota > Viridiplantae > Streptophyta > Takakiopsida > Takakiales > Takakiaceae > Takakia > Takakia lepidozioides. The sequence continues at coordinate 31,749,571 of CM060733.1, forward strand.
CACGGTTATCAACAGGAGAACCAGCCACGGGAGTAGATGATCAATTACCAGATGCGAGTCTATTTGCAGTGGAGGTGCAGGGAAGTGCAGATGACTGGTTAGATTGGCAGTGGCCAATCAGATACTACCTTGCTCATGGTCAGTGCCCACCAAGTTATGGAAAGGAGCAGAGAAAGAGAATTGCTATCAAGGCTCTACCTTACACTATGGTAGGGAGCATAATGTATAAGCTAGGACCAGATGGAGTGCTGAAGCGATGCTTATACCACCGTGAAGTTAATAAAGTTTTGGAGGAAGTTCATAAAGGACTGGCTGGAGGTCATTTTGGAGAAGAGACTACCAATAGGAAGATACTACTTGCAGGTTACTGGTGGCCTACTTTGTTCAAAGATGTACACAAGTATTGTCAGAGTTGTGATGAATGTCAGAGGCTAGGACTTTGCAGAGATCTGGGAAGATGGCTTTGCATCCTATAATGCCTACTGAACCATTTCAGAAATGGGGACTAGATTTTGTTGGACCAATTAACCCACCAGCCAAGAATACACAGAACAGGTACATAATTACAGCCACTGATTGTACTACGAAGTGGGTGGAAGCTAAAGCTTTGAGGGACAACACAACCAAGTCCACAGCAAGGTTCTTGTATGAGAACATACTTACACGATTCGGCTGTCCCTTGGAATTTATCAATGATCAGGGAAGTCACTTCATTAATGATACCATTGAATTATTGACTAAAGAGTTCATGATTGTGCATAGGAAGAGTACAACATATTACCCACAGGGTAATGGGCAGGCAGAGGCTACCAACAAAATACTATGTACTATCTTGGCTAAGATAGTCAATGCAAACAGAACGGATTGGGATACAAAGCTGCTGACAGCTTTGTGGTCATACAGGACTTCATATAAAGTCACCACTAAGTATACACCATTCCTGTCGCGCACCTCACTTTGGTAAGCTCCCCTTCAAGTCATAGCTACTCGCTTTGATGCGCGCGCCTGACTCCCAACCTGGCCGCCGGGCCAACTTGGAGCTTCGGCTGCTCACTGGGACATAACGGTCCCCCTTCGCTCTCCCACTAAACCCTCCACCTATTTGGGCCTAGTGAAATTCCCTTTGGTAGATGGCAGTCCGGAACAGCTCCCCACTCTTGGTCGCTTTCCGGCTCGCTCGCTTACTCACTAATTTTTGGTCACCAACGGGCTTGCACCGTTCTCGGGGTTACTACTCCCTATATATACTTCTGTAGCTGTCCGCGGGGGTTTCATAACCAGCCATGCCATTTTATGACGAACCACCACGAAAACCCTCGACTCCCGGTGATAAGTCGCGGTGAGTCTTGGCCCACTCACCACGGCCCCTATGGACCGTGATGAGTCCCAAGACTCCCCACGACTCTCACCACGAGGTCTCCGCCCCCATGGTGAGTTCTATGCCACCCCCACTAAGTCCCGCTAAGCTACCACCACCCCTTGTGAAGCCACCCCCACCGCAACCCGGTGTGCGGGGCTCCACCTAGTGAGCGCCTCCGCCTCCTTGAGTGCCTTGGGCACTCAAGGGTGCTTCAGCCCCCCATACCTATCGCTGCCGCTGCCCCCACCACAGGGGCAGCCCCTTATGTGTCCCGACCCCCTGCCCTCAAGGCAAAGGGCCGCGACACACACCCCTACCAACAGGGAGTCGATGTCCTCATCGACTTGTCCATTTTGTAGAAACGAACATCCAAGTTGTGGCGTCCCACATCAAGGAGTTTGTTTCCGCACCATGGCGTCCCATGGCAAAGAACCAAACCCCACACTTGACTCTACTCTCCACTAGCTAGTTCGGCCGACTTCCTCCAAGTCCCGGCCAAGGGTGGAGCCTCTCCAGCTCCTCCCAGTGCACTCTTCTTGGCCTACTTCAAGGCCAAGGAACGATCCTCCTCGAGGATCGAATCGCCTTATTGCAACAACATTGCTTGCGACCGCTCATGATGCCGCTTTTGGCATCACCTTGAGCAAGGGTTCACCTGGAACCCTCTTTGACTAGGAAGATAACCTTGAACCAACCGTGCGCCCCAATCACTACAATTGGGTCCGCCTTGGAATGCTGGCCTGAGGTACGGGAACACGCCGAAGCCGCACTACGACTTCGTCCCGAGGCTACACGATTATAGTACGTGAACGGAAGCACGTGGCTTCCGCGTTAGCCCGCACTACAAGGCAACCCCCTCGGTAGCGCAATTATAGTACGCGCACGCGCCAGGTGCGCACTAGCACGTGAACTCCCAAAGAAGGCGCAAGTTTCCTTGCCCCTCGGATGGGGTCACCCGATTTCGGCACTACGCAAACACACGATTAACCCAATTTACCTCTCCCACTTTTATAAGCTAGCATGCATTCTACACACTAGCCAACCATACCATGCATCACCATTCCAAACAAAATAGGACGCACAACATTTGGAATCCATTTCATTTATAGCACGTTTTGTACAATACAAGTTTTTGCAATTGGATTCCTAAGCTAGCTAAGCCGGGCTAAGCATGCATTTCCTCCCCCACGCTCCAAGGTTGATGTCCCCATCAACGCTTCTTCCGCTTTTGAGGTCGCCCTTCGAAAGCTGCGACCGCCTCGGATGCGTTTCCCATTTCTAAGGCACGCACCCAAGATGCCTCCACATGATGATAGCCCTTCCATTTGACGAGATACTCCGTTTCTCGGTTCTTGAACCTCCTCGACTTAAGTATTGCCTCCACCTCGTACTCAAGTTCATTTTCATGATCCAACAGCATAGGTGGCGGACGCAACACTTGATGCCGATTCGGACGCGCTTCATCTTTGAAGTAAGGCTTCAAAAGGGAGACATGGAATACTGGGTGCACCTTGCTATTTGCCGGCAGCTCCAATTCATACACATCCTCATTCATAACCTTCCGAATGCGAAAGGGTCCCGCATACGGAGGTATGAACTTCGGACTCACTTCCGGAGGTAGTCGGAAATTCTTGATGTTCAACCAGACCTCCGTGCCTGCCTCAAATTTCACTTCCCTCCGCTTCCGATTTGCCTGCCTTTCATACCATTTCCTAGCTTTGGCAATGTTGTACTTTGCGAGCTTCAACAAACGCTCGCGTTCTTCCAGTACCGCCGCTACTGCCGGTTCCTCAACGTCCTGGGCGGCCCAACTTGTCGGCACCAGAGGTGCTTTTCCATAGACCAATACGAAAGGAGAAACTCCCGTTGCGGAGTGTTCTGTGTTATTATAACAGAACTCTGCCGCGTCTAAGTGTTCCACCCAGTCTGTTTGGTCTGCTGACACGTAATTCCGCAAGATCTGCTTCACTACGGAATTCACTCTTTCTGTTTGGCCGTCGGTCATAGGTCGGAAGGCGGTGCTCATCTTTAGCCTCGTCCCCATCTTCTTCCAAAGTGCCCTCCAAAATTTACTCGTAAACTTTGGATCGCGGTCCGAGACAATATCCTTCGGGACTCCATGATGCTTTAAGACGTGGGCGAAGTAAAGTCGCCCTGTCTCCCGCGCCGTTGCCGTCTCCTTGGTGGGGATGAAATGGCCCATTTTACTGAACCTATCCACCACCACCATGATTGCATCGAATCCTTTTGACAGCGGCATAGCAGTCATGAAATCCATCGAGACGCTTTCCCAAGTCCCCTCTGGAATCGGCAAGGGTTGTAACAGCCCCGCTTGCTTTTTGTACTCACTCCGGTTTTGTTGGCATGTGGTGCATGTCTTGACATACTCCTCTGCCTCCTCCCTCAGTTTGGGCCAGAAATACTCTTTCTTCAAGAGTGCCGCAGTGCGCTTGGCTCTGCCGTGGCCCGCAAGCGGGCTATCATGGCATTATCTCAAGAGGCTATCTCTGATCCCTCCCTTCGGCACGTAGAGACGCTTTTGCTTATACCGGAGCAGTCCATTTTGCAAGTGGAACTGCGATTTAACCCCCATCCTCAAGTCCTGCATCACGGACTTCGCCAGCTCATCCTTCCGGCAAGCCTTCCGGATCTTCCTTTGGAGCGCCGTCTCGCCCTTGTACACCAACAAGAGCTGCTGCTTTCTACTTAAATCATCGGCCACCACGTTGTCTCGTCCCGGTTTGTACTGGATATCCACGTCGAACACCGCCAAAGTATCTTGCCACCTAAGTTGTTTTGGGGACAACTTGGGCTGCGTGGCAAAATACTTCACCGTGACATTGTCCATGAACACCTTCACTGGGTTGGAACCAACATAGTGGCGCCAAAGCTCAAGACAGTGCACCACCGCCTTCATCTCTTTCTCGTGCATCGGCCATCGTCGCTCCACTTCATTCAATTTCTTACTTTCGTAAGCCACTGGACGTCCATCTTGCATCAGCACACCACCAATCGCGAAGTCCGACGCATCTGTATGTATCTCGAACGGACGATCGAACTCCGGGATTTTCAAGACTGGAGCTTCCGCCATCCGCTGCTTCAATTCAGCAAAAGCTTGGCCACAAAAGGTGTTCCATGCCCAGACTTTAGATTTACACAGAAGGTCTGACAGCGGCCCCGCGATTTTGGCGAAATTTCTCACATACTTCCGGTAATAGGAGGCGAGTCCTAGGAAGGATCGCACTCCCGGGACCGAAGTCGGAGGCTCCCAGTCCAAAATTGCCCTCACCTTCCTGTCATCCATTTTGATCCCATCCTGTGTAATCACATGCCCCAGGAACTCCACTTTTGTGACCCCGAATTCGCACTTTGAAGCTTTGGCATACAGCTTCCCTTCTTGCAATTTCTGGAACACCCTTTTGAGGTGCTCCAGGTGCTCCTCCTTTGTTTTCGAATACACCAAGATGTCGTCGATGTACACGATCACAAAGTCATCCAACCACTCCTGGAAAAGGCTGTTCATCAGCGTGCTAAAGGTCGCAGGTGCATTAGTGAGCCCAAAAGGCATCACCAAGAACTCATATGAACCATACCTTGTCCTGCACGCGGTCTTCTCCTCATCTCCTTCCGCCACCCGAATTTGATGATAGCCGGAGCGCAAGTCGATCCGGCTGAAATACTTTGCTCCTGCCAACCGGTCGAAAAGGTCGTCGATCCTTGGCAAAGGGTACCGGTTTTTAATAGTCACATTATTCAAAGCCCTGTAATCGACACACATCCGCAGCGTCCCATCCTTCTTGTCTGCGAATAGCACCGGGGCTCCGTAAGGTGACTTACTCGGCCGGATGTACCCCTTTGACATTAGATCCTTGAGCTGAGTCTTCAGCTCGACCAACTCTCTGTGGCTCAACCGGTAGGGTGCCTTGGCAGGTGGTTCCGATCCCGGTATCACCTCAATCTTGTGGTCAACTCCTCTTCGCGGTGGCAAGCCGCTTGGTAAATCCTCCGGCATCACATCCTGGTATTTCTTCAAGATCCCCTTGATCCAATCTGGGCTCGGCTCCCCATCGCCTTCTCCCTTCACTTCTCTAATGTAAAGCAAAAACTGGGGCTCGTGTGCCTCCTCCACGGCCCACTCCCTTGCTGACAGAAGGTTTATTCGCCCTCCCACGGATTTGGGCGTTTCCGACACTCGTAAAACCTCGCCACCATTCCCACATGGCAGCGTGACCACTCTCTTGCGGCCATCTATGACCGCTCCGGATTTGCTCAAAAAGGTCATCCCCAAAATGAGATCCACTCCATCGATCTCGCAGATGGTGAAGTTCTCACGTCCCTCCCAACTCCCCAGTTGAAGAGGAACATCAAACGCCAACCTTGTTGCCAATTGTGGTTCTCATTTGGCAGAACGCACCTCAATAGAGGCCCCCACATCACTTGTCGGGAGTCCCAACTTTCGCGCCGTCGTCAGCGTCATGAAGGAGTGCGACGCTCCTGTGTCTACCAACAACGACACGTTAGTTCCGGATATTATCCCATCCACGAACAATAAGTGACTCCCTTTACGCACTGCGCCAGTTTCTTGATACAACTCACAAGAATATTTGCCTACCTTGCAAGTCCTGGCGACCACCGCTTCCACCAAGCGACTGATGGTATCTTCCGACAGCTCCGTGGTTGCCCGAGTCATGTTCAATTGTCGGGGTTTCATGCACTTCTTGGCTATGTGCCCGGGCTCTCCGCAATTGAAACACACTCCATCAAAGGTCGCCTTCTGTCCGCCATAAGCCGCTCCACCCGCTTTTCCTTTCAAAGCACCGGGTGCCGCCTTGACGTGTGAAGGCCCTCCCTTCGATTTCCGCGTGCCATTGTCGCCGCGTGGCCTATCCCACTTCTTTTCCGGTCGGAAGGAGTCACCTTCTCGTCGGGTCTTCTTGTGGTTCAGCTCCGTACGGCCTTGTCTTTCACCCCTAGGGACATCTGAGAAACATTCAGCCCTCTCAAGCGAGTAGCTCTGATACCAAGTGTCGCGCACCTCACTTCGGTAAGCTCCCCTTCAAGTCATAGCTACTCGCTTTGATGCGCGCGCCTGACTCCCAACCTGGCCGCCGGGCCAACTTGGAGCTTCGGCTGCTCACCGGGACATAACGGTCCCCCTTCGCTCTCCCACTAAACCCTCCACATATTTGGGCCTAGTGGAATTCCCTTTGGTAGATGGCAGTCCGGAACAGCTCCCCACTCTTTGGTCGCTTTCCGGCTCGCTCGCTTACTCACTAGTTTTTGGTCACCAACGGGCTTGCACCGTTCTCGGGGTTACTACTCCCTATATATACTTCTGTAGCTGTCCGCAGGGGTTTCATAACCAGCCATGCCATTTTATGGCGAACCACCACGAAAACCCTCGACTCCCGGTGATGAGTCGCGGTGAGTCTTGGCCCACTCACCACGGCCCCTATGGACCGTGATGAGTCCCAAGACTCCCCACGACTCCCACCACGAGGTCTCCGCCCCCATGGTGAGTCCTATGCCACCCCCACTAAGTCCCGCTAAGCTACCACCACCCCTTGTGGAGCCACCCCCACCGCAACCCGGTGTGCGGGGCTCCACCTAGTGAGCGCCTCCGCCTCCTTGAGTGCCTTGGGCACTCAAGGGTGCTTCAGCCCCCCATACCTATCGCTGCCGCTGCCCCCACCACAAGGGCAGCCCCTTATGTGTCCCGACCCCCTGCCCTCAAAGCAAAGGGCCGCGACAATTCCAATTAGTTTATGGTATGGAAGTTTTACTTCCAGTGGAATTCCTGTTACCTACCATGAGAACGGAATGGGGAAAGAGAATGGAATTGCAAGATTCAATTAAGGTCAAGAAACATGAATTATACCATGTGGAAGAAGTACGTGCTGATGCAGCTGATAACATGACCAGAATTCAGATGAAGAGAAAGGAACAGTTTGATGAAGGCGAGTTAAAGACTTTTAAGACGGGAGATTTGGTTCTCTGGTTGCAGAAGGAAGGAAAGATTAAAGCTTCTAAGCTTAAATCACCATGGAAAGGACCTTATGTCATACAGAAGATGTATGATAACAACACCGCCATGTTACAAACCATTAACAAAGAGATGCTGGGAAGAGTCAATGCCAATAAGTTGAAGGGACAGTGGTATCCATGACAAACCATTGCAGCAAGATTTGCATGTTGAAACGCAGAAGCAGTCACGGGCTGCACTAGTGATACCAACGGAGTATGGAGCACTTATCGCTAGGCAGAGCGTATATGACCAGGGCGGGCAGTACAAGCGTGACACAACCTATCACAGCCCATCGAGGCACGACACAGCCTATCACAACATACCACAGCGTGTCACAACCTATCACAGCTTACCACAGTGCCACACAGCCTATCACAGTGTACCACAGTATGACACAGCCTGTCACAGCTCAACACAGCCTAATGGGGTTACACCGTCCATAGGATCCGTGACAGGTGGACGTGGGTTAACATCCGGACAGTGGCCGGCGGAAAAGTGGACGGAGGCACGTTTAGAAATGGACACGTGGACGCTAGGGCGAGACACACATCCGGACATGGATTGCAAAGGCGAGTGTCATCAAGGAAGAAGACAAAATTGGCCGTCAAAGTACCTACCCGACACATTAACTTATTATGGGCCCATTAATGCATACAGGGAAAGGGTAACGGAACCCTTTAAAAGTACCGAAAAGCGAAATCCATGTCACATGTACTATCCTAGTGGACAGTCCAGAGTGGAAAATCCATGGAAGGAAATTAAATTACAAAACAAATCACATAGCCAATAGCCAATCATGAGCCAGAATTACCTGCAGAAGGTATTTTCCAAGAAGCTAAATCAAGAAGGGATTTTAAGCGCAAGAGTCGGCGTCGTTCCAAGTAACGGGCGTCTCGACGGGACAGACCATCAATGCTATAGCTTTGAAGCTATGGAGGAACTAACAGACTATACGCTCGCGATACTACTTACGCAATGGCACAGGGATAGAAGAACAGAGAGTATCTTTTCTCTTAATCGATGCTTGCAAGCCTCGCAGGCTTACAAGAAATTACCCATAGCATTTTGTGGCAACCCTGCAGGCGTTTCTTCATTTGTTGCAACCAAAACCTGTCTGTTTGTCTAGAATGAAGAAAGTGCTTTTCAGTCTTCTTCGCAGGGGGTGCAGGAGATGCCAGTGGTACAAGAGCTAGTGCCACCAAGACCACAACAAGTCACTGTGACAGTAGCTGACTCTGTTGTTACTACAGCCACACCACAGCCACCACAGCCTGAGGTATGGAGGGATGCTGCTTTTAACCCACCTAAAACTCCTGCTGCACAGGAGTACAGTCGGGCTATGATTATGCCCTTCAACCAAATTCCCATTGTGTTGGATTTGGCTTGGAAGGAATTTAGGAGGTTAGCTATTTCATGAGCGGCATGAGCGGCATGAGCGGAGTAGTAAGACAATCGGTTTTCATGAGCAGAAGTACAAATTTCGAAAATAAAAAACAATTAAAAAAGCCAATAAAAACATTAATTTAATGCAATGTGTCAGGAAAAACAAATATATTATTCGGCCCCTTGAAGGGAAAATTGTAGTTTTGACAGTTGTGCTCATGATATTTCGTCTTCCGCTCATGCCAATTCCCAGCGACATGTGCAAATATGGCGCCGAATTTCGCGGTAATAGGGTCCGTAACCTGAAAAAACGGCGACGTATTTCGCGGTAATAGGTCTCTCTGGCGAAAAATGGTGCCGAATTCCGCGGCTATAGGTCCCCTCATGACAGGTAATTCGGCGCCATTTTTCCAGTGCATATTCGGACTTAGCCAATTTTCGGCGCAAAATAGGGAAATTCGGCGCCATTTTTCCAGACACTGTACCAGTGCATGTTGGGACTTAGCCAGTTTTCGGCCCAAAAAAGAGAAATTTGGCGCCATTTTTCCAGACACGGTACCAGTGCATGTTGGGACTTAGCCAGTTTTCGGCCCAAAAAAGAGAAATTCGGCGCCATTTTCCCAGACACAGGTACCAGTGCATGTTGGGACTTAGCCAGTTTTCGGCCCCAAAAAGAGAAATTCGGCGCTTTTTTTCCAGAAATGGCCCCACAACTGCTTCTGTTGGATCTCAGTTTGAATGGAATATTGCCTCATTCCAGGAGTTTGGGGTGCATTTCATTACACTGCAAAAAAAAGTCTGATACAACAAAATGCAATTGAAAATATCCATATGGAGGATTCCCTTTGCCCCATAAATGATTTCTGGAATCCCTAAGGAGGAGTTTGTGCAGCTCGTTCACGCTCAACGCTGGTGCATGAATAAAGTCATCAATAGTCACGTTCATCCTCAACCTCTTCAGGTAAATGTAATACAGATGCTTGCACGGATAATACTTCGAACCCTTCTTTGCTTCCATCAACGAGAAGTTCGTACAATTGCAAGTCGGCTCCACTCTAATCGTAATTGTGTATACATCGTCGCGTACAGCCGAGCCGGCCGTTGCCATCCGATACACACGCCCAAGGCCGGGTGGGGGTACGTCCACGGAGCTCTGAATAGTGCAAGCCATCCCAAGAGCATTGGCAATCCGAGTCTCATTCAACTTGTTGGGAGGGTGTCGTCTCTTCACTCTTCCGAATCGCATTGTGGGACGTGCAGAATTGTCCACACCGTCTCTACTGAACTAAGCAGTCTGCAATGGCTGGGTCTGAGGAACCGGAAATGCGTGGGCCGGGATGTCTGTGCGTTGCACCATTCGAAATCCTGCTGCAGATAGAGCATCCGCCTCATTCTGAGAGAGACTGCAACCCGGTGCAACAGGCCAGACGCCCGGAGGCTCCGGCATTCCCTAAATCCCGTACTTGGGCTTGCCAAATACACAGGTCATTATGTCGTGCCTACAAAACCAAAATGTCTGCGTTGTGGCGTGAGCAAATGTGGGAGTCAAAAATCTGCCGCTGAAACAAGGTGCAGGTACAGCACCGTGTGGGTTCCTCCGAATCATCTCACCACAGCGTGCTCTCGTATCCACCCGGATGGCGCATCACTTCCCTCGAAATGCCGGCAATGTCCTCGTAATTCTCCATTGTGACTCTGACACTATTGTCTCCACAATGGGAATGTTGTACTGCTTTACTACAGATGGCTCGTTATGTTGCCAGGGCACGCGCCCTGTGCTCAAAGGAGATGGCGATCTTGAACGTGCAGGACTTGCGGTGCTCGACGATACCTCCTCGGGCAACATCACCGGACCACGAGGGAGCGTGCGAATATTCTTGTCAGCTCGCCATGAATCCTCTTCTCCGCCAGGTGCCTCGTCAAGTCTTCGTCTCACTGGACGGGTATGAATATCTCCTTCCAAATGTTGGCCTCTTCGCAGCAATGGCGTGTCCCGAAGGCCCTCTCGCAAGGCCGCCGCTCATTTCCGAGGATTCTTCGATCTAGAGACAGCCCGCATCAGCATTTCCTGCCTGTCCGGCCCCAAGCCCCACTGTTTCCCTTTCAAGAACTCGTTGTACCTGCTTTGCTGCATAATTGACCTCACAATGTCCTCCGTTGTGGCAGTGAGGATGTCCACCAGATGCGCCGCAGAGGAGGCACGCCAGGAAGAGTGCACTGATTCGGCCATGTTTGTCGTGGGCATGTCGGTGTCGGAGTCGAGACACATTTCCTGCACAAGCACATGTTGAGGTTACAAGCAAGTTACAAATATGGCAAAGAATAATATTCAACGGGACGCGAATTCGTGCAACTCACCTCCCACATATAGTCGCCGAACTGGAGGAAACGATAATGCCACCATGCTAGCCAACTGACCATTGCTCCCTTGTCTGATTTCCTTACAGCACCTGACGATGTCCACCAAGCCCGTATACATGCAAACTGTGTCTCTGCATCATCCAAGGTGGGAGCGCGCTTCCACGCAAGGCACATGGAACGGTGCTCCTCTCTGAAATCTGGCGCCACGAGCCTGGTTGTGTACTGCGAAAGGCTCTGCAGAAAATGGAACCCACAATATCTCTCCTTGCCTTCCATGGGAACATTGGGGTCTTGCCCGTACACCCTTTGGATGGCAGCCCAATTTGCTTGTGCGTTGTCCGCCATGAAACCACGGAAATTGGGAGGGGGCAATCCCGCCTTGGCCATCTGTTCGTTTATTCCCTGCCAAAGAAGCATCTCCAATTGTGTGTCTTCTCCTTTCATCTCACAAATAGCAATTGTCATTAGCATCCTGCAGTGGGTATCGTAGACATGTGCACCCATTGTCACCCACTGGTGATTTGTAATTCGCTTGATATGGTCGAACATGACCCAACTGTTTGACAAGTCCCCACTCGTCATCCTGTCGACCAGTTCGATGCCGCTGCCAGGTCCACACGTGGACATTTTGAATACGAAACAACGATCTGCCTCAGTCCCTTGTCCTGGAAACCTACTTCCATGAATGTAGTCATATCCACATCGTCGCTTCACCTCCAGAATGGAGTGCATATCCGAGCCACGCCCAATTTTCTGTTTGCATGAGACAATGTGGTTTCGGACATTCGGTGAACATACGTGGGACACCGACTCCAGCAATGCCTCCATTTCCTTCTCATCGAGAGGAACTCTATCGGAGCCATCTTCCGACATAATTCTGGCCAATGCCATCTTATGGGCGGCTTGGAGCTGTCTCTGTTTGGGTTTGGCACCCGGTCTCAACTTAACCTCCTCCTGAACGAGCTGCTCTGCCTCGTGGGCAGCCTCCCGCGAGTTCCCCCTCACCAATTTGTGACAATGGGAACCAACGCGTATGCAAGCTCGGGTGAGGTCAGGGAAACGGTGCAACACATAGAACTGCTTGGCATTACAAACAGACATGCAGTGTGGTGGTTCTTTGCAATGCGCACACTTAAATGTGGAGTTCGGAACCTTCTCTTGAGCTCGAAATGGTTGATGAGCTGTGCCTGTCCAATCGGTCTCGTTCCTGTGACCTCTGGATTTAAAATGGAAGCAAGTTGGGGAGAAACACCGCAACGCGCCCGCACAAACAACGTAGCGCACCCGCACACCATCGAGCATCTTCATGCTGGTGGTTTTGGTAACGCACCAAGGATGACCGTCATGTTTTCTATCCATATCTGTCAACATTCCAGACGCCCTCGAGTAGTCCGCCCGAGGAGGGTATTATCGTCGACGTCGGCGGGAAGGCATGTAACCGATTTAATTGTGAACTTGCTGTAGTCCAGCCCGGCCAGCTCCGACCGGTGTCCCTCCAGGTGAAGCCCTCGCAGAATTTCAAGAATAGATCGAACTGCGGTGCTCGTGCTGGGAATATGACTCCCTCCTCCACTGACGTCCATTGAGGACTTGCCTGATCTCCAGGACAACCTCGGAACTTCCATGACCTCGTCTGAGTCGGACAGGTTGTGAACAACCCGGTTCTTGCTCGTCTTCATGGATGGGTTCGACTCTGGATTTACTTCGTTGCGGACTTCTCTCTTTGAGGTAGCCACTCTCTTCGCGGATTGTTTCGTGGAAGGCGCCAGGATAGAAGGTGCATTTGGCGGGCAAATGAAGTCCCCAACAGCCCTGTATATGACGCTGTCCGATGGTGGAACTTGCCATTCCCTGCCATCGCCGAAATCATCGTGGAGCACAACAATACTCTCGACAACAAGGCCGTTTGAGTCCTTCCTTCCCTCCTCCAAAAAAACCGACCCCGGTTTCAGGTGGTATCGAACGCACAAATATTTCTTCATCACCCGGCAGATGTCCCCTCTGCACGGAAATGAAGCTCTATGCTCGTGAGGAGGGCAGTACACTGTAGCGCTCGGGTTTTCCGCCATGGGAGATGTGCACACAAGACTGCCAGGATGGTGTGCGGGGAAGCTCCCTGGTAGAAGGGGGATGCAGCGATGGGAAGGAATGCGGTGCCGATTTGTCCGAGCGACGAAGCCTGATCCAAATCCAGGGAGCCAACTATCTCAAAAATCCACAGTCAGAGTGTTAATGAACCTTGTCTCCAGAATGCGGCCCCTGGTCTTTGCGCAATAACTGCCAACGGTATGCAGTCAGAAAGTGGGGGGCCGTCCGGATGATGTCGGCTGAAGGGGAGAAGCCGGCACCGTGCCGTCACATTACTACCCCCGAATGGAAATTCGGCACCGAATATCCAACCGGGGCCGCACGGATGAAGTCGCCTGGGGCAGAGAGGCCGGCACCTATCCGACAGAGAACATCCCCCGGATGGAAATTCAACGCCGAATTTCCATCCGGATCCCCCCAAAGGAAGTCGTGTCGGGGGGGTCAGGCTGAAAATTGGCCGACATAAAAACCTCCCCAGACGGAAAAACGGCGCCGAATTTCCATCCGGGGCCGTTCGGAGGCAGTCGGGGAGGGGGAGAGGCCGGCACCTGGCCGTCACATTTCAACCCCCGGACGGAAATTCGGCACCGAATATCCAACAGGGGACGCCCGGATGAAGTCGCCTCGGGCGGAGAGGCCGGCACGTGTCCGACAGAGAGCATCCCAGGATGGAGATTCGGCGCCGAATTTCCATCCGGGTCCCCCCAAAGGAAGTCGTGTCGGGGGGTCAGGCCGAAAACTGGTCGACATAAAAACCTCCCCGGATGGAAAAACGACGCCGAATTTCCATCCGGGGCCGTTCGGATGCATTCGGGGAGGGGGGAGAGGCCGGCACCTGGCCGTCACATTTCAACCCCGGACGGAAATTCGGCACCGAATATCCAACAGGGGACGCCCGGATGAAGTCGCCACGGGCGTAGAGGCCGGCACGTGTTCGACAGAGAGCATCCCCTGGATGGAGATTCGGCGCCGAATTTCCATCCGGGCCCCCACAAAGGAAGTCATGTCGGGGGTCAGGCCGAAAACTGGCCGACATAAAAACCTCCCCAGATAAAAACGGCGCCGAATTTCCATCCGGGGCCGTTCCAATGCAGTCGGGGAGGGGGGAGAGGCCGGCACCTGGCCGTCATATTTCAACCCCCGGACGGAAATTCGGCACCGAATATCCAACAGAGCGGCGGAGAGGCCGGCACCTCTCCGACAGAGATCATCCACCGGATGGAAATTCGGCGCCGAATTTCCATCGGGCCCCCTCAAAGGAAGTCGTAAAAACCTCCCAGAATGGAAAAACGGCGCAAATTTCCGTCCGAGGCTGTTCCGATTTGCCTCTAGCAGTCAAGGATTCCAAGAAAAACGTGTCTACAGTGCACTTCAGCCACAAAACAAACAGTTAGGTTTGTTTTTCTCCGAAAAATCATCGGACACGCTCAGAATTACCTGCAGGAAGGTAATTCAGCGCTTCGAAATACCTGGCGAATGGAAATTCGGCGCCGAATATCCATACGCCACCGATCCGACTTACCTGTTGGATGGAAATTCGGCGCCGGATTTCCATCCATCCGCTCTCCGACCAACCTTGCGGATGGAAATCCGGTGCCGGATTTCCATCCATCCGCCTCCGAATTACCTGCGTGAGGGAAATTTCGCGCGCCGCCCTACCTGCGCGGATGGAAATCCGGCGCCGGATTTCCATCCATCCGCCTCCGAATTACCTGCGTGAGGAAAATTTCGCGCGCCGCCCAACTTTGCTGGATGGAAATTCGGCGCCGGATTTCCATCCATCCGCCTCCGAATTACCTGCGTGAGGGAAATTTCGCGCGCCGCCCTACCTGCGCGGATGGAAATCCGGCGCCGGATTTCCATCCATCCGCTTCTGAATTACCTGCGTGAGGGAAATTTCGCGCGCCACCCTACCTTGCAGGATGGAAATTCGGCGCTGAATTTTTCATCCTGCTTGGCTCCGAATTACCTTCGTGAGGGAAATTTCGCTCGCCGCCCTGCCTGCGCGGATGGAAATCTGGCGCCGGATTTCCATCCATCCGCTTCTGAATTACCTGCGTGAGGGAAATTTCGCGCGCCGCCGTACCTTGCAGGATGGAAATTCGGCGCTGAATTTCCATCCTGCTGCGCTCCGAATTACCTGTAGGATGGAAATCCGGCGCCGGATTTTCTTCCTGCAGCGCTTCGAATTACCTCTACGTTGGAAATTCCGGGCCGAGTTCCGTCGTTTTTCATCCGACATGGAAGGCTTCATCCGACATTTAATTGCGCAGTTGGGCAATAAATGTCCACCGCCGTCCGTTTTCATTCGGGCTGGCAACACATGGCTTCCTGGATACGTACCCTAAATCTGATGCTAATCTTGGCTTAACATGCTATTCGAGGCATGTACCCCAAAAATGGAGATCTTTTTCCATTTTGGCTGGGACTTATGCCGCCTGAAGGGCGTGGCTCTCCTGAGAGAGACCTCACATCCAGACCGCGGCGGAAGTTGAAAGCTCTGTACTATGGACAACGGCCAATCTCTCGCATGGCCAAACTGAAGCTCCAGCAGGAGATTCCAGTGTCTTGCTCACAACCCGCGCCAACTGAAGCCGAGTACTCTCAGGCAAGCCACTTCTGCTTTCGCTTTGTTCGATTTCGATTTCGCTTTTGCTTTCGCTTTCGCTTTGTTGCCTCGCTTTGTTTTTGCATCTTCATCCTGGCTTCGCTGGATGAGTGAACCGTAGATAGTTGAGTGAACCTTAGATTGTTTGCAATGCGTGTGCAAATCCGGCAGCTCTGGAGAAGGCTGCTTGTGCATGTCATTCTCAGGCAATGCTTGCATGTGTTTTCATTGTTGTTGCATGGCTCTCCATACGTCCTAAACTTGTTATGTTTTCATTTTTGTTACACGATTGTTGCTATGGTGGTTGCGATGCTGGTCTTGGCACCGATGTTGGTTCTCACGATTTTGGGAATGACAGAGTGACGACGAGCCCGGCACGCTGGTGGTATCATCGACTGCTGCAACTCATCGCATGTTTGAACCGCCCACCTTGGAGCGAGAGGGCAAACTTCAACCTTTTGTTGGTGGACGGGAGGACCTGCAGCGAGAGTACGACAGAATAGGCATTGGGGAGGTTGGTGCAGGCCTCATGGCAGGTGAAGGGCGTGAGGAAGTGAGAACAACAGATCATGGAGGTTGTTGATGCAGAAGCAGTAGGGCCCGTCCAAGCAAAGAAAAAGAAGAAAGCCAAGCACGTGCAATCCCCGGCGCGAGAGCCGTCACGGGCTGCGGAGGGGGGAGTTCGCAGTGCGCGCGAGGGTGTCAGTTTTGCCTACCTCAAAGGCGGTCGTCCATCCGGGCTCCCCTGCTGCTAGCCCTAATAAGAAACAGAAAGCCCGTGAGAGGGCAAAAGAGAGGGCAAAAGAACAGCAAGACACAAGGCTAGCCAGGAGGAAGAGAAAAGGCCACTGAAGAGGCCAGGGGTTCCGAACTGACAGATTCCCATGTAAGTGAGGGACGCACAGAGACGGTGGATCCCTCCAAGACACCACAAAGAGGCAGCAACACACCGTTAGACCATCGCGGGCAAGAGCAACCCTGCAATTACCCATACGGTGGAGAGTGGAGGAGAGGAAAGAACACCAGAAAGAGCACGGATTGTGCAAGTTCGAGGTGAAGCCGGGGAGAGAGGCAGTGAGACGGGGAGAGTGCTGGAGGTGGTTTCGCAGGTGGCTGACCCTGTTGAGGAGGACGACAGGGAGCTTTCTGACCAGGATGACATCCTCCCGGACATCCCAGGCCCCAACCCGGAGCATACAGGCTGGATTTGGCGGTCCTGGTGGGCTGCCGGAAAACCCCTATGCAGCAGACGTCATGTCGGAGGCGGATATGAAGTTGGCCGCTGCCAAGATGTTGGAGGCAACCCACAGCAACATTGGCAGGGTGCTGGGGGCATGGTGTACCCGGCCAAGCTTCGAATTCCCCTTTGCCGCTTGGTGTCATTGCAGGTGGTGAGACCTGCCCTCCCAGGCGATATCGACAAGCTGAAATTCTCTTTCCAGGATGGATATCGAATGGGGTCTGCCCGTTTTACGTTTCCATTGAGAACGACCACGGAGCTTCCCGTGCCCACACTTCCGATGAGGTGGACAAATGGGGTCCCCATTGGCAAACGCGAAATGAGGAATTCGAGAGATCGATTGCTAGTGATCCTCTTTTCCAGCACTTGTCCGGTAAGATGTTCTACGTGTGGGACGGCAATCATCGCCTCCTGGCATGGATGGAGCACATTGCCCAAGCCCACCCCAACGACCTCGATTGGCATTTCGCCGTGGAGTGTGTTGTGTTGAAGGTTGCGGGGCCAAAGATCGCAGTCTTTCTCAAAGCTGCAATGGCGGACATCAACTCGTAAGTTACAACGCCTCTCGCTTTTGGACTTTGAATTTGGCAGTCATTTCATTGCGAATCCTCATATATGATGAAAATTCCCATTTCAGTATTTTTGATGGAAATGTTGCACTGCAGGGTGACTGAGAATGCCTTCATTGCCACCAACTTGTCCCATATGCTCTTTCGAGTGAAGGATGTTGGGAAGCAGGGGGTGCAAGAGTTTGCCAATTCCCTTAGTGCCGACCTCCTGCGCAAGTCGGAGGCAAAGGCAGATAGAACCTGGTATAGGCTGAGCGTCGACGCCATGGTGGACTACATATTTCGGGTAAAGCTCCTGACAGTTTTGTTGAGCTAATTCTGTCTCTCCTCCCCCATAGAAGAAAAGGTCTTCACCGTGATTTCTAATCTCCTCCCCAATAGAAGAAATTGTGTTGAGCAGGATCTCTAATCTTATGTGCGCATTCTTGATAGACGAAAATACAGCAGGATTTGGCACATGCGCGGAGGTTCTACATGGAGTCAGAGGAGAAGAATCCAACCCTCCCGGCACTCGAATCGTATGTCAAAGCTGCGGAGGTGAGGGCCCGCATAAAGTACAAGTCGCGGATGGTAAAGTACGTGGCCATAGCTGATCCCGCCCTTGGTGCCGACTTTCTGGTGGAGGTGGGGAAGCACTACTCTCGCGCTCTGAAGCCCACGATGACATTGGAGAAGCTCCATCGTCTAGCCACATCCTGTGTGGATGCAACAGAAAAGGTGATACATTCTTAACCAAATTTGTGGTGGCAACAACTCGTTTTTGTGGTGTTTGGCGCTTACGAATATGCTGGGTGGTTGGACAGACCCGGTGGCTCCAAATCTGGAATGGTTCCCAAAGTACCAGGGACATGTGGAGCTTCCCCAAACCGGACAAACTCTCTGACCCCACATTCGACATGTGGATGAACCGCATGACATGGTGGTTTCAGGTACTTCCCTACGCTTCGTTTGGGGCTTCTACTCTAGTAGGGGGTGGATTCATTGTATTTTTTCAGGAAAGCGATCTGATGGAGAATCTCCACAGGTGACGACGAATGCGCAAGAGCAGCTGGACACACAAGCACATCAGTTCAAGATGGACATATCTCCTGCAGCAGAGAGCCTACGCGACTATGTGACGAGGTACTTTCTGCTCTACAAAACCAACCTATTCTTTCGGGAGATAGCAGATGCTCGCCGGAGCCACGAGTTCACCGACCAGCCGAACGCGGACAAAGCAGCAATGCGCCTTCTGTACAGGTACATACGCGCTGCCTTTCTTTCAAGTCCTTGCATTTCAGGATGTTAGAGGCCTCATGTGGTGTTAGGGAAAATGGCGCCGAATTTCCAGTCAGGGCTCCGAAAATGGCTAAGTCCCTAGACTGACTGGCACTAAACTGGAAATTCGGCGCCATTTTCCAGTTCCAAGCCCTATTGCCGTTCAGGGACTTAGCCATTTTCGGGCTAAGTCCCTAGGGTGGCTGGCCCTGAAGTGGAAATTCGGCGCCATTTTCCAGTTCTAGGCCCTGTTGCCGTTCAGGGACTTAGCCATTTTTGGGCTAAGTCCCCAGTTGCGAAAGGCGATTAAATGGAAGAGCTTGAGGGAGCTAGTTCCTAGAGAGTTGAATTCGGCGCCATTTTCCAGTTCTAGGCCCTATTGCCGTTCAGGGACGTAGCCATTTTTCGGGCTAAGTCCCTAGGGTGGCTGGCCCTGAACTGGAAATTCGGCGCCATTTTTCCAGTTCTAGGCCCTATTGCGGTTCTGGGACTTGGCCATCTTCGGGCCAACCGGGAAAAATGGCGCCGAATTTCCAGTTCAGGGCTCCCAAGATGGCTAAGTCCCTAGGGTGGCAGTCACCGAAAACCGAAATTCGGCGCCATTTTTCCATTTCTAGGCCCACTCACATCCGCCCCAACCTGGGAAAATGGTGCCGAATATGCATTTCAGGGACCTCATTGTGTTTTTCATGAATGCGGGTACTACAAGTTCTCCCTTTTGGAGAAAGGTCATCTGTCTTTCGAGCCACCATTCTTCCTGGCATGGAGGAACCCTGGGGCTGACTCCATGTACACTTACGATATTGTGAAGGAGTGGCATTTGGAACATTTGCGTGATTGCCCTTGGTATGTGGACCTTCCGTCCGGCTCGCTCGACCCATCCGAGTTTCAATTGAAGCTGGATGCTGAATTCCGACGAAACCGGGCTCCGCTGCCTCCATTGGGTGCAAAAGAGGCAAAAGTGCTTGCGAACTCCAGGAAAGCAGCAGAGCTTGCTCAGGCAGGAATTCAGGAGAAATTGCATGAGAAGAGTAAAGGCCAAAAGAAAAGGACAAGGAAACAGGTGAGTGCAGTAACACCCAAACAGGGAGTGTGGGAGGTAGTGCAACTGAAGCTGGGAATACTGTGAATATCGTGGGGCCAGTAGCAGGGAGTGCTCAAGGGCCACCACTTGGTGCAAGATCCACCACAACTACAACAGGTCCTCTAGGACCAGCACCAGCAAGGGTGCCAACACCTGTCAGTGGGCAGAAGGTAGGGCCACAGATGGCGTTACAACCACACGGGCAAAACCACATTTTCCAATATATTCAGGAAAAAGGGGATCCCGATGTACACATTAGCCAATTTGAGCACATGTGTATAGTGAACAATGAGAATGGCGATGATGCCAAGATGAGATTGTTTCCTTGTTCACTTATCAAGAAAGCAAGTGAATGGTATGCAAGATTCCCTGATAATCATTTCCTACCCTGGAATGGCTTGAATACAGCATTCCGAAATAGGTTCAAGACAAGTAAAACTGAGGATGAAGTGTATGGAAGTTTACAACAGTTAAAGCAAAAGAAGCATGAAACTGTTGAGGAGTATATGGAAAACATGGAATTGATGATGAAAAGCTGGCTGCTGTACCAGCACCAGGTTTACAGAAGACTTGGTTTGTGAGTGGACTAAGACCAGAATTGCAAAAGAAAGTGGATATGTTACCCCATAATACAGTGGAGGAGGCATTTGAAACTGCAAACAAAATTGAGCAATTGGGAATGCTCATGAGAGAGAAAAGGGATGATGAGGACTCTGAGGATGAGTCAGATGAAGAAGAAGAGCAAGAACTAAAAAGGAAGAGTAAGAGAAAGGAGAAGTTGAAGAGGGATAACTATGAGAAAAGATTGGAAGAATCTTGAAGAAGTATGCACAGAGGCTGCAACACCTTGGAGGAAGGGTGTATGGTGTGCAAAGTGCCAGAATGAAGGCCATACCACCACAGAATGCCACATGAAGGAGAAACACTGTACTATCTGTAAAATGGATAACCATTCTACTGAGAATTGTTACTACAACAGAAGGACAGTTGCAAGAGAACCTAGGCAAGTAAGAGTGCATGAGGTGCAGCCGCAGCCAAGAAGAAACAATGATCAGGACCACTATGGTAGGTCTGGTGGTTATAACAATGGCATGGAAGGGAGAGGTAATTCAAGAGGGAATTACCAAGGAAATTCCAGAGGCAACTATCAGGGTAATCCAAGGGGGAATTACCAGCCCGAGAACCAGGATTACAGAAATAATCCAAGAGCAGACCAAGGGCGAGGACCCAATGGTGAAGAACTATGTTACTATTGTAATCAGCCAGGACATCGCAAGGCAGCCTGTTCATTCTGGATGAGCGTAGCTACGGCGTGAGCCCAGCCCCGTGAGCCTGGGAGCTGAGCTCACGTCCAAGCTAGAAAGCGTGAGCTGAGCTCACGCTTCAGGGAAGCGTGAGCGGCACCAATCTGCTGGAGAAGAAGGTCCTATAGGCGAGGATTGCAGGAAGAGGGCCTATTACCGTGGACAAAACAAAGGGGGCCAACACACACCATGTGTGCAATGCCCGCTCAAAAACAGAAATATGAAAACATGGCAGATTTGAGCTCAGAATGATTGTCACAGTTTATTTCAATTCATAGATAGACGCTTACAATGAATTGCATGTGCATTTGCCCTGGTTCCGTAAACAAAATCCATATGTTTGTCAGAAATGCAAAGTCTTCACACGGCAACCTGCAAACCAGCATGGGAAGCGGGCATGGCTCGTATGTGTTCAAAGAGAAGTTGGCGGAGCTCCACGCGAGGTGTCCCGCTGTAGAAGGGTGTTCACTTCTCCATAGCCTAGTGTGGCTTGGTGGATGAATTGGTCTCTCTTACCGTCGCAACACATAATCACAAGGTATATGTAATATTGATGCTTGCAGGGGACCCACTTCCCTCTCAAGCCGAGAGCGCCCTCACGCATCGTTACAAAGTCCGGACAAGTGCACGAAGGGAAATTCCCGACGGTAACCTGATATTCTTTGCCATGAAGAACTGACCCAATTGACAGCACTGTGTAAATCCGTCCATACCCCGGTGAAGGGACTTCGGTGATACGAGACACCCGAGCCTGCAAAATTCTAGCAGATTCCATCTTGCATTCGTGATCTGCACCCGAAGCGAAACGGCGCACTGTTTTTCCATCTCTTTTTGTTGGGTGGGAGTCGGCACCGGGTGGCGGCATTGCCGGAGCATGTGGCACATCTGTGCCGACAGTGCATGAGGGCACCACCCGGGACCGTGCAAGACAGAACCCTCCCTCCTTTAGCATGCTTATCTCGGTTGATGACAGCGACGTCCCAATTTGCACAGGCCAAATTGTGGGGGGAGGGGGTTTCATTATCACCGAAGGACGAACTGTTCCCTTCACGCATCGTGCCATATCGTCTGGGCAGAACCAAAATTTGTGGTCCTTTGACTCCCCACTATGATAAGGTCGGAACAACCCTGTGAATGTTGGAGCTGGAGTTGTCCCGCGGCATTTACTCACCCATCCCTTCGCTATTCGAGGCGGAAACTCCAAGATAGAAGAGTTGGAAATCTCTAAGTACTCAGCCCGCGCAGAACAATCAGTCATGACCTACAGCTAGTGTATCATGGGGGTGTTTCCTATTTGTTTCCCTTTTGGCATTCATGTTAGCTACCTTACCATTGATAATTAAGTATCAGTTTGCTTTATCAATCTATTGGATTTCGTCAACTCATCCATTCATTCCACAGCTTCACTCAGATCTCTCTACACAGTGTGATTGTATCGTAAAAGTATCCGATTATGATTTATCAGGTATCAGGCCGAAGCCATTGTGTCTCTAATCTGCTCTACAATATCATTATAGCCTTGCATATAACAAACATCTACTCATCATCTCTCTATCTTCACTTCCGTTCTTAATCTCTGCCCCATCCCATCTCCTCCTCCATGACCAAGAAGTCCTCCACCGAATGATATTCCCCAAAATCCTCCCTTCCCCGCTTCTCCCTTTATCTTCCTACCCGTGGTTCTAACCGTTTCCCTCACTAACCGTTGTTTGTGAACTAACATGTTCCCTTCGCAGGTGTTGTTCCCCACAGTCGTTCCCTGTCCTGCTCCCCGTTCCCTATGATCGTGACAGCTGTGTCAAGCTGTGACTGGCTGTGTGAAACTGTGTGACTGACTGTGCGACTGTGTTTGGCTGTGTCGGGCTGTGACTGGCTGTGTGGCTGTGTCGGCTGTGATGGCTGTGTCGGCTGTGACGACTGTGACGGGCTGTGCCGGCTGTGTCTGATGTGACGACTGTAACGGGCTGTGTTGGCTGTGTCGGCCGTGACGACTGTGACGGGCTGTGTTGGATGTGTCGGCTGTGACTACTGCGACGGGCTGTGTAACCCCCCTCTACAGTGCGCTGCTGTCACCCCTAAGGCTCCTGTTGGTCTCAGTCTGTGCAAAAATTAAGGGTACCCTACAGATCCCGTTTAAGCGTCTAAGTCCCAGACAGTCCTCTAACATTACCTTTTCCCCCCTCAAAAAGCCGTGTCCTCACGGTTTACTGATTTCGATTAGCAAACCTTTGTGAGTGAGCACCTTTTTGACGTTGAGAGTTTCTTGGCGGACTGTGTGTACGAGCCCTAGGTCTGTCTCTGGTTGACGGAGATGGTTGGTCACTACCCGGATAAGTGAGTCCCTCTGGAGGCTGATATCGAGGTATCCTTTCCGGCATAGGAGACCCCCGTCGCTTCTTCTCCGCCATCTGAATTGCATAGTCTTCTCCCATGTCAAAAGAATTTGGTGAAGAAACAGTTGTATCAGAATCCTCATCGCCTCTCAGGTGTTTTAATTTTCGAACTTTTTGTGGAATCATCTGGGGCATACAATGTTGTCCTACCATGTCTGGAAGTTTATATTTTACAACTTGGTGTAACCGCTGAACAGCAAAATTGGTGTAGACACTGAGCTCCTTGTCTGTCCAGGTGAGTGGGGTACCAATTACTGGTGCAGCGTGCAAGTATTTCCATCCCACATGTCCCTTATAGAAAATATCATCAATGCCGAATTTCTGTGTTGACAAATTGTTCCAGGCCGCTTGAAACCATGAACGAATTTGAGAATCCTTTTGCATCATAACTTTTGGGTCATATAGGTACATATGAGGTGGCACCAAAGGTAATACCCAATGATCTCCACTGGAATAACTCAGAAAGCGTGTTTGCATCTTTTGTTGCTCAATGTGATAACGTACCAGAAAACAAGCAGCGTAGTATAACCCGCATCCATGACAATACTTGCTACCTCCTTGGTCTTGGTATAAATGAGTCCATGTACAACCTGGAAAGCAATTAATTCCCTCAACATGGTACCTGCCTCGTGCCAGTACTGTGCAAAGTGATGATCCTCAATTGATCGATTGTTCGGAAGAACTTTAGTCCTAGTTGCCACTGGCAGCCAGATGCGCATGATTTGGTAGTAATGTGCGAATGACTGCGGAGGACTAAATTCTTTCCAAGCCAAATCCAACATGATGGGAATTTGGTTGAAGGGCATAATCATAGCCCTACTGTACTCCCTTGCAGCTGGAGTTTTAGGTGGGTTAAAAGCTGCATTGCCCCATACCTCAGGCTGTGGTGGCTGTGTTGTGGTTGTAGTAACAACAGGTTCAGCTACTGGTACAGTGACTTGTTGTGGTGGTGGTGGTACTGGCTCTTGTATCATTGGCATCTCTTGCACCTCCTGTGAAGACTGAAAAGCCAAAGTTCTGGCTTGTAAATAAGAAGCCATTAGCTGTTCCTGAGGGATATAGACTCTTTTGTCGATGTTTGAAGTGAGGTCCTCCACTTGAGTCTGCAGTCCATCTGCATCCTCTTGTTTACTCCAGAACCTCCATCTATCAGTACATCAGTTAGTTCTGTGCTTCCAATTCTCAATTGGATTACTGGCATAGAATCATCAAAGTCCATGACTGTTTCTCGCCCTTCCGGCTTCACATTATAACTGGTCACCTTGCTGTTCTGGTCTGCGTTTCCTGTCTCCTGGGCAATTCGATTGATTTCTTGATACAGCCTGTCCCTACAATAAGGTGCCACAGCTAATAGCTTTCCAATGGTAATCTCTGCTTTGGTCTGGCATATTACTTCAGCCAAAGTCTCTTCATTACTTTGCATGCCTCTCTTCTTCTTTCTTCTTCCTTTCATCCTCACTCACTTCTTCTTCTCCATCAGAATCAGAGGAATCTGCCACAGGAATATCAGTACTCTTCTGCATTTCCCTTATAGTATCAACCACTTCCTTGTGCAGTTCCTTCTCATCTTTCCAAGTCTCTCATCTTCAGGCATATCACTGCCATCTTCATTATCATCATCTCCTCAGCTACTGGATATTAGTTTGGCTGCTTCTGGTTACATCATTGTACACTTCTGGTACAACACATGGCCTAACCAACTGGGGCCCTCATTCACAGGAGCTCTCATCTCATTCTGGTGTCTTATCCAGAATAAACAGGCTGCCCTGCGATGTCCTGGCTGATTACAATAGTAACATAGTTCTTCACCATTGGGTCCTCGCCCTTGGTCTATTCTTGGATTATTTCTGTAATCCTCATTCCCGGGCTGGTAATTCCCCCTTGGATTACCCTGATAGTTTGCCTCTGGAATTTCCTTGGTAATTCCCTCTTGAATTACCTCTCCCTTCCATGCCATTGTTATAACCACCAGACCTACCATAGTGGTCCTGATCATTGTTTCTTCTTGGTTGGGGCTGCACCTGATGCACCCTTACTTGCCTAGGTTCTCTTGCAACTGTCCTTCTGTTGTAGTAACAATTCTCAGTAGAATGGTTATCCATTTTACAGATAGTACAGTGTTTCTCCTTCATGTGGCATTCTGTGGTGGTATGGCCTTCATTCTGGCACTTTGCACTTTACACCCCTTCCTCCAATGTGTTGCAGCCTCTGTGGCATACTTCTTCAAGATTTCTTCCAATCTTTTCTCATTTTATCCCTCTTCAACTTCTCCTTTCTCTTACTCTTCCTTTTTAGTTCTTGCTCTTCTTCTTCATCTGACTCATCCTCAGAGTCCTCATCATCCTTTTCTCTCTCCTGAGCATTCCCAATTGCTCAATTCTGTTTGCAGTTTCAAATGCCTCCTCCACTGTATTATGGGGTAACATGTCCACTTTCTTTTGCAACTCCGGTCTTAGTCCACTCACAAACCAAGTCTTCTGTAAACCTGGTGCTGGTACTGCAACCAGCTTTTTCATCATCAATTCCATCTTTTCCATATACTCCTCAATAGTTTCATGCTTCTTTTGCTTTAACTGTTGTAAACTTCCATACACTTCATCCTCAGTTTTACTTGTCCTGAACCTATTCGGAATGCTGTATTCAAGCCATTCCAGGTTAGGAAATGATTATCAGAGAATCTTGCATACCATTCACTTGCTTTTTTGATAAGTGAACAAGGAACAATCTCGTCTTGGCATCATCGCCATTCTCATTGTTCACTATACACATGTACTCAAATTGGCTAATGTGTACATCGGGATCCCTTTTCCTGAATATATTGGAAAATGTGGTTTTGCCCGTGTTGGTTGTAAACGCCATCTGTGGCCCTACCTTCTGCCCACTGACAGGTGCTGGCACCCTTGCTGGTGCTGGTCCTTCAGGACCTATTGTTGTTGTGGTGGATCTTTCACCAAGTTGTGGCCCTTGAGCACTCCCTGCTACTGGCCCCACATATTCACAGTATTCCCAGCTTCAGTTTGCACTACTTCCCACACTCCCTGTCCCCCCAGAGCCAGATCCAGGCAGCCCGCCTGATCCCCCTGAACCGACACCTTCGTTGGCCTGTGATCCAAGTGCTCCCACTTGATCCAGGTCCAACGGGTTGGGATGTCCTGGTTGTAGTCTCCAACCTCAGCTGTTGGTCTACTTCTTCATACTCTTCCTCTTCCAATTTCTTCTCTCTGTTTTCACCCATCTCCAAGTTCTGCCCTTGGGTTTCTCTTCACTCATGTAACCAACTGCAATGGGTGTTGGAGAGTCTGAACTCTCCGTTGGCTCTGCCACATCCTCTCCTCCTTCTTCACGTTCCGCTTCAGAAACTGGAGTTCCTGCTTTTGGTGTTCCATGCCAACTCTTATCAAAGATTTCTATCAAATCTTTTATCCAGATGTACCTCAGATCACTTTCACCTCGTGATTGATCTTCTTCCCGTACCAATTCCCCTTAATCTTTCTTGCCAAAGAAAAGAAGGAGTGGCATCCAACTCTAGTTCTTCCGGTATGGGTGATGTACTCTCTGATCTTAATGGTGTGAGAGGTCCAGATGATTCCCCTATGTCTATTCTTCTCTCCCAAAGATATGGATAATTACTTTCAGATAGCTTTCTTTCGTTGCTGAATATCCTGGAGTCTAGCTTCTCTTTTCATCAACTCATGTCCCATGTCTTTCATTTCTTTTTATGTGGCAATAACCAAAACTCTCTTCTGTAATATCTCTCGTATATGCCTGGTTTTCTCTCAAGTCAATGTTCCTCTGGATATACTAGAAGTCTCCGTTACCATATACCCATATGGTAAACAAGTCTGAAAAGCTGTTCTTGTGTGAGTTGATCCACAAGATATCCTTTGAGTCCATTCTTTACCAGTATAAGTTCCTCATGCATATGAGTATAAACATTCACCTTTCTTTCCTCCCAGCCTTTCAACTCTACTCATTTAATGGATAGCAATGCTATCACATAAACCAGTGTTGGTAACCAACGTGCTCTTCCTCTACAGGCCACCTGATAAATCTTTATCACTCCTTTTCTGCAGACCCCATTCAGGGTCAGCATCATGCACTCTTTTAAGAATGTTTTCCTTACAACCATCTGGCAATTCCAAGAACCTCTGAAAGAATCGTTTGGACAATCTTTCCTTCTCAGTTTCACAGGGAATTTGATTCACATCAAATTCTTTAATTCTCCAACCACCATGATCCCACCAGATGCCTGTCACATCTGGTTGTTCATGACTCAGTTCCCCAGTATGGTCGCCAATGTCGAGCGCTTTTACTCACCCATCCCTTCGCTATCCAAGGTGGGAACTCCAAGATAGAAGAGTTGGAAATCTCTAAAGCACTCAGCCCGCTCAGAACAATCAGTCATGACCTACAGCTAGTGTATCATGGGGTGTTTCCTATTTGTACTCCTTCCCCGCATTCATGTTAGTAAGTTACCTTACTATCTGCGATTAAGTATCAGTTTGCTTCAGAAATCTATCAAGTTCCATCCATTCATTCCACAGCTTCTCTCAGGTCTCTCTACACAGTGTGAGTATGAAGTATGTATCAGATTAATATCTATCAAGTATCAGGCTGAAGCCATGGTGTCTCTAATCTACTCTACATTATAATTCTACAGCTTGCATTCATCAAGTAACAACAGATCGTCACTTCTCCTACTCCGTGGTCTTCATCTTTCCCTTCAGAGATGTGCTCTCCCCCCTATTTCCCAAGCCCTGATGCCAGAAGTTCCCCACCCCCCAGTGATCCCCAAGCAGTCCCCCTCGAGATGTCCCCGCTTCTCGCTTTATCTATTTACAAGCCGTTCTAACCGCTTTCCTAACTAACCGTTATCTCTGTAGTACACGTTCCTTTTTCAGATGTCGTTCCCCCACAGTCGTTCCCTGCCAATGGTAACTGTTCCGCAACTGTGACTGGCTGTATCAGGCTGTGGCGGGCTGTGTAGGGCTGTGCGAAGCTGTGGCGGCTGTGTTAGACTGTGATGGACTGTGTCGGGCTGTGTATCTTCCCCCTTTAAGCCTGTTGTTGTCACCCCTAAGGCTCCTGTTGGTCTCAGTCTGTGTAAAAATTAAGGGTACCCCACAGATCCCGTAAAAGCGTCTAAGTCCCAAGCAGCCCTCTAACACAGCGCGCCCCGCCTGAACATCGCCGGCATGACCATCCCCGGCGACCGTACCGTCAAGGTTCCCACGCTTGCATTCAACTCGTTGGGTAAGCGTAGTCTTCTCCCTTTCTAAATGACATAAGGTAGATAACTATTGTTTTGAGTTTCTTTATACAGGGGAAGGCCCTCTTGTTGGGTCTTCATGGATTTTGGGGGGCCGCCTTGCGATTGAGGCCCTCAAATCCAAAAACGCCCAAGGCATTCCCCTATACGTAAGAAGAAGGTGAGAGTAAGGGGCATGACTCAGCACAACACACCCATTAATGTAGCTTTTGATCACATTTTCTCCCCTTGACTTGAACATTTTGGGTAGTCGAGAGCCAACAACGTGACTACTTCAACATTCAACATAAAATGTATAGGACTCGAAGTGGAAAACACATATTATGTTTTATGTTTTAGCTAATGCAACATGTGATTGGTCTGTTAAAGTTATGGGAGGATGGTTTTGGCATCTTTCAAATTTTGATTGTGGTTACACGGGCGAAATGACGTTTTTTTTTTTTTTTTTGGTAGTGAAAAGCAAGCACCAAAAATTCACTATATGAGCTTATAAGCAACAGCTTGCAAACACTGAATGGGGGCGTTGTGGGAGATAGTATGAGTGGGGCTGGGGCGGGGGGGGGGGGGGGGGCGCTAAGGTCCATGCTTTTAGCTTAGTGGGTGGTTTGGTGGTAGGGTTGCATGTTGGAGGAGGTGAGTATGGGGTGAGTAACATGCTATGGGTATCAGAAAGTAGACGAGTGAGATGCACGGGGAAATCGGCGGGTACGAGAGACATGAGGTAGCTTGGACAAGGAGAATTAGGGTCAGAGTAGTTTCTTTGTGGCGGAGGTATTTTGGGAATGGTGGGTTGTGTGTGTAGTGAAGATGGTTGGGTTCAATAGCGGTTAATGGTATCACTTCTGGGGGAAGTTGTAGAAGGGGGTGTTGGTGGTCAGGTGAGTTTTGTTGTGTAAGAATGAGAATAGTGGAGGCGGAGGAAGAGGAGTTGGCGGCGAGGCACGCCCTTAGAAGAGCTTCATGCGTGAGGGGCCCGGGAGGTGGGTGCGCAAGGCCACCTCCTGACCAAGAGTGTCGGGTAGCGGGGCCGAAGGCTCCGAATACACAGTCTCGGGGGTGCGGGCTGGCGTAAGAAGAAAGCTCAAGGGGGCATGTAAGAGGGCTGGAGTAGTAGGAGTGGGTAAGGTGGAATGTAGAGATGAGGAATTTGAGGATGTCAGAGGGTATAGTGCTATGGGTATATGCTTGATTCAGTTTGTCGGGGGTGTGGGGTTTTTTGGTGGGGGTATCGCGTAAATATCGTTCAACAAGCCAGCAGACCTCAGTGGCAAAGTCTTGTTTTGGTGGCTGTAGGGAGGTGGCATCAGTTGAGGAGGCGTCATATCTGTCCCAGAGCCAGGCAAGCCTGACATTGGAGATGGAGCCGATGAAGTGACCGTTAAGTGTGTAGATATGGGATGCTCGACACCTAGGGCAGATAATGGGGGAGATTTGGTCAATATCTTTGTCGGGGTTGCATTCAGAGATATGTATATGTATATGTGGAGCGTTCAAGGGGGTATGGATGTATCGAGCGTCTATTGGTTGGATTTGAGATACATGATGTTGGTGGGTGTACGTTAAGTAATTGGTGTTAGTTGTTTTGTAGAAGGTGATAAGGAGGCGACGGTTGTGAGTAGGGTCGCAATCATCATGGGTTCCAAAGAGGTCGTCTTCAATTTGCCAAGTGTTATCAGATGCAGGGAAACCCGCCCATTTACATAGGTAATATGTGTCGACACAAGTGGCGCCATGTACGTGGAGGGAGGTTTGAGTCTTGATGCCGAGAATAGCTTCAATGACGAAGGCCTCGGGTGGTCGGGGTTGGGTAGGCAGGGGGAAGGAGGGGGGTAGGGGGTTTAGAGGGTAGGGGGAAAGTTGCTCAAGGCAATTAACGAGGCTGGGGGGGGAGAAGCGGGGGGGGTGGGAGTTGGGGAGAGGGTGTTCCGGAGTGTTATGGGAGGTCATGAGCTGTTGTAATATGGAGGGGGCTGGGGCTGTTCTGAAATTTGGGAGGAGGTCTTGCTTATGATGGGGGAAGAGTGGACATGGTAGGTCACTGTCGAGGGTACGAGGCGGTCTAGTGGCAAAATAAAGATCGGGGATGAAGCAGGTATCTCCATGTTTTGATGGTAGCACAAGAATGTTTCAGGGTAAATTGGTGTGGGGTAAGTAGCCGGTTCCCCGTGGCAGTGGTGAGTTGGGTGAGAGTGGTAATATGACGTGCTTTAAAGTAGGCAAGGACAAGTTTCCTTTCGTAGGATAAATAGCGTACGGGCGGTGGGGGAATGGAGGCAAGATTGTGGGTGGAGGGTAGGGAGGGAATATAAGCCATTATATTTATACGCTATGTGTTTAAGGAGACCTCGAAAGATTAGACCGAGACGGCCTGGGTTGTTAAGAGCCTCGATAAGTTGTGAGCCGAGGGTGCGGGCATATGAGATGATCAGGGAGCTAGAACCAATTCCAAAACTGTCCTGTAGAAGTTGGGTAAGAACGTTAGGGTGCTGGTGGGGAGGCCACAAATGCATTTGGTGAGTTGGATAATATTGGCGTCGAGTAGTTTGATATCCGGTATAGAGAAGGGGGCCGCGTGAAAGGCGTATTGGATTTGAGGGTTGAGAACTCTTTGGATGATAGTTAGTTTAGGGCGGATGGAGATGGGGGCATTGAGTAGAGCTAAACTCTTGTTGGTTAGTTTGGAAAAAGTGGTGTTCCTTTGTATATGCCAGGTTAGTGATGGAACCAATTGTATGCCTAGATAGGTGTAGGGTTCATCCGGGGCCAAAAAGGGGAAAGATTTTTGTTGAGAGTGCAGATGGAGCATGCAGTGGGAAGCTATCGTGGATTTTGTGAGCTTACTGCCGTGGGTAGCGGCAATGACTGCACATTTATTGAGGCTTAGCACTTACGACTCTGCTCATGGCTCATGCCGCTCATGGCTCATGGCTCATGAAATAGCAGCCCCCGCAAAAGTGTTTTGCACACTTTGAGGTGGCAGTGTGGTCTTGCTGCAAAGCTCACAACTTCATTCCGATGGTGGACTTTATTTTCAAAGGGCACACTAATCTTATTTTCTAGTGGGATGCCCTTTACTGTGAAGAGCTTATTGACCCATTGGCTAGGGGGGCTGATGCAAAGCCCATATATTTGAAGAACCTATCAAGAGTGTGGGCAGAGTGGCCAGAACGGGGTCCTGAAGACACTCTTCTTGTTGATGACACACCAAGAAAGGCATCAAACAATCCTCCATTTAGTGGGATATATCCGGAGCTATGGAAAATGCGATGATCAGGGCCAAAAGATGGCTATCTACTCGATGTGTTGTGGCCGTTCTTGGAGAGGGCAAGCAAGACTCCTAGTATTCCACAGTTTCTGAAGTCTGAGCCTCTCTTTGGACAACAGCCCTACAATTCTACTCAGTGTAATCGTCAGAAGGTACAACAATGTAATGTAAGTCTGGTCCAGTACATTTGGAATTCTTGGGTTGCTTGTGAATTGCATGAGTAGTGGGTTTCTCTTGAGTGAGCTATGTAACTAGTGTATTTCAGGTTGTAATGCCACTGAAGAATTGTAATGGTTTGTGATATAGGGACCTATGATGAAGCGGCTCCATGTTGTCAACAAGTCAGCAGAGGAGCTAGAAAGTAGCCCTCTCAAGCAGTTCTCGCAGCCGCCTGAAAGTCAGCTTGGTGTAAGTCCATGACCTTCTTTTCCAATTTTGTTTATGTGGCCACTGGAGTGTAGACTACCGTCCTTCACGTTTGTTGTATCCTTGTGGTCATAGACTCCGCATCCAGTGGGAGACCATTGTGAGGGATTTACTTCAGTTTATTGCCAAGGGTAGGTACAGAAAGTACTCATAAGACCTTGTGTTCGGCATAGCCTTTTGGGTAGGTAGGTAGAGAGAACGAAATTGAAATGTGGGTGTGTGTATGTATGTTGTTTGCTGCAACTTGCTAGCTGTAGACCTTCCTGCCTACCCTTCCTCCCTCCCCTCCATCCATCCATCCATCCCTATTAATAGTTGCAACCCCCCTCCCGGTACCTAAGTACTATAATGCTTGGACCTCCGTAGTCTAGCGTGCATGGTATTTTCACTCATTGTTTTGCTGGTGGGTGTTGGGATGACAGTTTAAGGTGGGAGACCAAGTTCGGCTCCTTAACGTGATGTCCAAACGGACAAAGGTTGGATCAGGGATTATATGTTCTCTGCAAGGCTGCAAGGTAAGTGAGGGCTACCCTGATGTGCCAGCCGAGTATGCGGCTATATACATCAAAGAGGCATACATCACTAACGCTCCTTTACCATATCTCAACGATGTTAAGAAACATATTGTGTTGGGGGATGTGGTAGGAAGCACCATACTTTGGAGTTTGAAGCTACTGAGACATGAGGTTTAGGAAATTCTACTGCTTTGTTTGTCAATAAAGCCCTTACTTCTAGCAGTATCTGTTGAATCTAGTTTTTTCCAAGTAAGTGTTTAGCGACATTGTGATTGAACAATGAGCATATTTTGTGAATTTATATACAAAGACTGGTTCGAACACCACATGAATGTGTGTGTTGTGATTGTGATGTTGCTGTTTCTATGGATGGCATGTTTGATTGTAGTTGTCTTTCAGACTGTATGATATTGGTGCTTCTGTCAGTCTATGCAACAGGGTTGGTGGTAGAATCTTTCTTTGTCACACTTTGCAACTGCTAGCAGGGTTGGGGGTCCACTCTTTGGTCATTGGAAGATTAATGCAAGCTCTCCTTCCCTGCAGAGGGGGTGTGTCTTGATATAGAGGGCCAATTGCTTTGCCAATTGTTGTGCTTATGAGAGCTCCACATGGTTTGTTTAAATTTCATATTAATTTACTTTAATTTACTATTTAAATTAATCATTTGAAATTGAATAATATATAACAAATTTTAAAATCTACATGACCTACACGTGTCATTCACACATAATCCAACAAGACCACGTGGCATCTGTAGTGTTGTAGTGATATAGTCACACCCATAGTAATGTAGTCATACATGTATTCAGGAAATGTGCCACATGTCATCCTCAGCGATGTACTGAGTAGTTATGTAGTCATCAGTGTAGTCACACAATGTAGTCATGTAGTCATAAAGTTACGCCTACATCACTATACTCCATCCCACGATTTGGACACGTGTCATAGCAGAGGGATTACGTGTGTCACGCAGACAACTATCCATGTAGGCGGACTTCTGTAGTAATGTAGTTATCATGTTAGTCATGACATGTAGTCGTGTAGTCGTGTAGTCCACTGTACCATATGGTCACACATGTCAAATCCCAAGGATCCCACATGTCACGCACAAGCCTCTCCATGTAGGCGCAATGCTGTAGTGATGTAGTCATAACTTACAGTCGTGTAGTTATTTCTGTTATGACTACATCACCAAACCCTGCATCACTATCCCATGCCATGTCCTCAGTGACGACCATGACTTCGCACTTATCACTCCGTAGTCATGGTAGAACTGACTTCGTGTTTGTCACTGTAGAGAGGTAGTCGTTAAAGCGCTTATCACTGCAAATGCAGTGATATCCGTAGTCATAAAAACGTTAATCTGTACTAGTAGGAGTTGGGACGCAAGAGGTCTCGAAAGAAGTCTCGGAGGGGGGTGTGCCTGAGATGGACCGGCATTAGATGGTCCGGCAAATGAGGGACCACGGGTCTGCTGCGCAACATGTCGGTTAAGGTGGAATTGTAGTGGCAGGTTGTCAACATCTAAGGCTTTAATTTCCGTCCGGTCCAATGCAGCAGAATGATGCGTGCGTGTGGAAAACAGATCAACCTTGTTGCTCCTTAATGCCCGTTGGGTTGATAGGAAGCTGCATCGGTTTTCGGATGGTGGTGGAGCTGGTTGTATCGGTGAGGCATGTTCTCGTCCCATCGACTGTACAATGGGTTCCGCACCATCGTTTATATGAATAGGGTTGCGTACGTTACTCAGTCCTGGTAGTTCATCACCCCTGAGCTCCATTGGGCCACTGCCGGTGGCTTCAGCGTGTATTGGGGGATGAAAGTCGACCCCAACTTCATTCTGAAGACCATGTTTTGGGGAGGACACAATTGTAACATGACCCTCATCTATGATACGTACTTCATCCTCGTGGAAGTCACTACCTTTATAGTTTAGGGAATCACGTGCGATAAGAAGGTATTTCTATAGGGGTTTTTTTTTTTGTTTTTTTGTTTTTTTTTCATCCACCCTATAATTATTTAATTTTATAATATGCACAATTATGTGGTAGGCTAATTTTTTTCATATTTGACTGTAATCATAAATTTTTGACACCCTATAGTAACATAAAGATAAAACAAATTTTTCTTAGAGTGCAAAATATTTTATTGCTCAATGCTCTAATGCATCTATTAGGCATCTATCAAACGAACGAGAAAACATGTTGTATATTCGAGTGTATTGAAAAAAATATTCCTCGGGTGAGAGAGTAATGTACCTTACAGCAAGTGAATAAACCGGAGCTTCCAACAACACAATGACGTCAGTAACTAGTGAAGCAAAACTTTTGCGTCGGAGAAGAAAACAAAGTGAGAAGATAATAAAGCAACCCTAAACCAAAACGTATCCTCCCTAAAGCAAGTCCTCTTATCTAAGCCGAGTCCAAGTCTCGTCATTCAAGTCCAACTAGTCATTTATAAAGTGTAGAGAGAGAGAAAGAGAGAAAGAGAGAAAGAGAAGACTCCCGGTAATCCCGAACACTGTCAGTGCCACTGGAAGTGTTGAGTGCGACCTATGTGGACTGAAGCTTTCTTATCGTAAGGATCGGCTGCTCGCTCACCTCGGCTATAGAGGTGTGAAGAACGTTCGGGTGGGTTTATGCCCTAAAGCATCTATGACTCTTGCGAGGCTTCAGGTGTCCTTGGACAAATGGGTTGTGTCGGAGCAACACCTGCTCCAATACCTCTTTGTACCCCTATACTTCAACGGAGTAGATGATTATGGCAGCAATCCATACATGAATGCCTTAACTTGTCTGCAAAAAGGCAATTGGATAAAAAATTGGCGCAATTTTTATTTGAAGCCAACATATCATTTAATGTTACAAGACTTTCGGCATTTGTTTCTGCCATTAGAACAACCTCAGATTCCAAATCCACATATCTGCCTCCTTCTTATCACAATCTCCGCACATGATTGCTAGAAGACGCCATGACAGAGCTTACCCAAAAAGTGAACGATAGGACGGACGAGTCTCTCAGAAAATATGGAAGCACTATATGTGCCGATTGTTGGAGTTCTGTTACAAACAGACCATTGTTCAATGTCATGCTCGTATGTCCAGCTGGGGAACAGTTCTTGTGTCAAGTTAAATAAACACAGTGTGAAACTAACTAGAATAAATCTAGTTATTTGTATTTAACACTTGGATTTAGTTCAAGTGTTAAGTTAGGTGTCAAGTTTAGCTTGACACCTGAACCATCTTATCTTCACGAGAGCGTCAGTCGTGCGGCTCATCTCTCTCGAGTTAAGCCTGCACGACCGAGCTCCTTCACTGCTTAGAATCTAAGTGTGCTTATGAAGGGAGAATATGATGTTGTGGGGTGGAGTCCCCATAGCTTGGGGTGCCCCTGGCTTGACTCGTAGTTTTAATGAGTGATTGTGTTGTATTGAGTGTTTATGTGTCAATAGTGTGAATCTAGTTTCCAATCACTCGAGAGAGATGCGCTATCTAGTTTTCTAGAGCTAAGCTAGATAAGATGTTGTTTTAGCACTATTATAATATATCTTGGGGCAGGGTGGAGGCCCGGCCTTGTTGGGTGGCAACTCGCTGCGGCATGGAGCCTGTATCGGTGGTGTGGGGGTGGCCTTTACTGCGTTGCCAGCATGGGCATTCCAGTGGTTTATATTGGGATGGCAACCACTTGTGAATATCGCATTGATAAGAGTGGGAGTACAAGAAGGCCGTAGCCAACATGAAGAAGAGAGATCCCCAAGAGGATAGTCATGAGAATGATTTAGAGACTGCGTTGGAGGTGCGCAGGAGTCCATCTGGCCCTGCTGTTGCCATGGGTATGCGCTTGTTGTTTTCACATTGGCGTTTGTGGTGATCACGGTGTTATTATCCCTGTTTGTGGTGGCGGGTGCGCGCTGGGGCAAACTGAGCACCCAGTAGGCCAGCCGTGCCCAACTTGTGTGGTCCGTCGTGTTGCAGCTCAAGAAGGGCCATTGGCTTGTAGCCCCGTTCTGGCTTGCAGGCATATTGCTGGATTCACCGTGACCTGTAGAGCTGGTGATTTTACTTGGCGGGAGCGGTAGCTTGTCAAGAACCATGTTGGCATGAGTGTAGAAATTGGCCAGGTTGGCCTCAAGATTCTTGGTAATCGACTCTTGCAGCGAGACCGAGTATGCATGGTACTTTGCCTGTTGGGTGGCTATGGTGGATGCAACCCGCGTTTCCATTGTTGCTAGATCCCCCCCCCCCCCCCCCTTATATCCGTATTGATGGAGATGGCATGTTGTGCCAGCTTCCTGTCAATTTTGCTCATCATAGAGCTTGGGAATGGAGCTGATTAAGGCCCTTGGCCACTAACGTGAGCACGTTGCGTTCCGCTACGACTTCCTGGGGCGTGGCGGCGAGGCCAGTTACACTGGCACGACGTGAGCGGAGCTGCGGTTTTATGAGGGCAGTAATTGGTGGGTATAGGACGTTGCCTAAAGGGATGTTCATGTCAGCAAACCATTTTTTTTGCACGGTACAGAGCCTGCTCCTTGGGCATATTTATGTCACTATCAAATCGGATCATGATGTGATGGGGTGTGGCGGATAGGCCTGATGCTGGATCAACTAGGGTACCCTTTGGGAGTTGAGTAAGTGGTAGAGCTGTCCTTCCTTCCCGTCAATTCCAGCGGCAAGTTTATTGCCAGGTGAGGTGGCGAATCCTGCAAGTCGTGGCCTCTTGTCTTTTGGAATCAGAATGCGAGCTCCCTGCCGTACTGTTAAGAGCACTGGAGGAGCATTTGAGGCCTGGGCTAGCAACAGCCAAGGGCATTGCTGGTGAGGTGCTCTGTACGGGCATGAAAGACCGTTGATGCATGAGGGACCTTGTTGGTACGGGGTTGCTTCGAGCCTTGGAGAGTTGTAGCGTGTCTGCCGGGAGTGACATCTGTGTGCTGCGTAGAACGGGTCTGGTATACTTCGTCATTCGCAAAGAACTGCTCGTCAGATAAATGCATGTCACTAACGTCGGCGTCTTTCTCCAGTTGAATTAGCATCGACCTGGTGGTGATTCATTTTGGCAGAAAGTTTTTGAACTAAGAGGGAGATGGTCGAAGGGTGGGAGAGAGGCGCCGCCTGTAGTGCCTGGCAGGAGAGACGGCAGTGGTATGAGGGGGAGAATTGGGCCTATATAGGCCAATACCCTGCAGAATTTGGAGGGTAGCAATCAGTATAGACCACATGGAAGCGGGAAGAGGATGCTGCCTGCCCTGTATGCCTGTTTGGTGAGGAATCGGGTTGGAGGCATAAATCAAAGTGGGCACGTGGCCAGGGAACCTAGGAAACCATTTAGAACTTAGGAAACCGGGAACCAGTTACCAGATATTTTGGGTGTAACTTTGAATTTTTTAAATTTGAAACCCAAAAATACAAATATATATATATAAATAAAAAAAAAGCCCTTTTGATCTAATTTCAATGATTTAGAGCCTAATTGGTCATATCTTTGTCAAATGAACTCCGTTTGACTCAGTTTTTGGGGGGATAGCTGCAAAAAGGGGAAATCTACCTATCTAGACCTAGTTTTAGTTTTTTGGACTCTGCTAAAAATCTATGGAATTTTTTTGAGTATGAGTGTGCTATGAAAGATCCACAATTTTGTTTCTAGAACCTGTTGTGGTCTACATGAGAGACAAATCTGGGGATGTCCTCCTTGTATGGCTGGGGGAAAAGAGGACGTAATTGAAGGGCAGGTCTCTTCTCTTAGTCTGTGCACACAAGGGGACAAGATTTATGTTTCTCAAGGAACTCAGACTGATGTGAGTGGAGAGCAGTTGGACGAGTTGATTGCATACTGGGAGTCAGGCATTAGCAATAGACAACAAATTGTTGTAGTTGGCGTTGAGGGCCTCGATATTGCTTTGGACAGTCAGAACTCTGTTGGAGCAAGCAGTTCTGCAACTGTGGGTGAAATACCAAAGTGGGTGGAAGCTAGGCTTGGAACACAGCCAAAGACAGCCCCGGGGACCAAGGTGTTCAGCCACAAGGCTGTGGTGTACTGGAGCAGGAGCTACACAAGTTTTTGCAATCAGACATGGTTGCAGCCGGACACGCCCTACACGAGGCAACCACGAGCGGGGGTTCATTAGCAATGAAAAGTTTGTTCTGCTTGAAGGAGATGCAGTCATTCGCAATGAGGACACCCGCAACCGTCTCAAAGCTTTGGAGTTGAGAGACTGTCAGACCCTACCTTTATTTTCTTTAGTATTCAGTGAGCGGGAGATAGGGAAGTATTGATTTGTCTCTACCTGGAAGAAAGAGGAGGAGGGTTGGTTAGAGCGAGCTACTATAGCTTGGGACAAGGTTAGTGGCAGGTGTCTGGACATAGATATACCTCCTACACCTTACCATCATGCAGAGCGAGGCACTTTGAGAAAAGTCTGACAGTTGATAGCATAGATCAGGATTAGATCTTGCTTGGTCGGGCCTCCATTCTTCCCCTCCCTCTTTTTACTATTTTCATTACTTTGTACTTGCAGTTGCCAAAGCCTCTCTTGGTGGAGGCCAGTCAGTCCGGGGTTTTGGGCTGGGATAGTCTGCAGGGTCAGCACTACAGATGGATTTTGGTGTGGGGGTGTTGATGTTTTGATTTCTTGTGTTTGGATCCCCCCCAACACCTGCTTGCTTGACTATGCGCTATGTTGGTTTTGTGTGGGCGCTTGCTTTCATAGGGATTAGGCCGGATTTGATCACCGGTCAATCCTAGAGTATGCTGTCGGTGGTGAGGCTGGAGTGATGACCAGCAAGACCACCAGTGTTTCTTCTATGGTGAGGCTGGGTTGATGACCAGCCAACCATAGGAGTTCTTGCAATGGATGCAAGTGCAGGTGCCCTTAGCCACTGGGATATGACCCTTAATCCGCAACAGGTGCTCACCCGTGTCACTATTAGAATTAGTACTAGAGCCTTATAGTGTCACATGGGGGAGGTGCGGGTTGTGAGTGTCATCACGGAGTTACCCAAGGGTTTTGAGGGGAGTACGGCTACAGGCAGTAGCAGTGAGAGTGGGTTCACCAGACGAGGTGTTCGTTTCAGACCACCTTCACCTCCACCCTCAACTAGTGCAGAGTCAGATACAGACTTGGAGGCTTCATCAACAGGTGTGCAATTTCATTCGCCATTGTTGTGGGACGACATGGAGGAGATATATGGAGCTACCAAGGGGCCTCGTAGGTACTCTGGAGCTATGGGCACAATCGAGCTGGATGACTTTATCCAGGAGTTCGACAGCTGGTGTGATTTGCAGCAGATGTGCAATCCACAGCTGTTCACCCCATTCATGGCGTGGAAGGGACTGTTCCAGCATTTGGAAGGCCCACCTATGGACGATTACCATGAGTTCAGGCGATGACATGAAGCATAGATTGAGGAGTGGAGGATGTATTGGTCACCTGACTACGTCTCCATTACTCGAGGCACGACGCGACCAGTAGCTGCATCAGCACCAATGTCTCCCACTGCCAGCACTAGTAGTGGAACAAGTAGTGCAGGTACTTCTGTAGGTGGTACCAGTTCAAAAGGTGCTACTACTCCTCCTGCCACGACTACAACACATGTGCCTAGATTCAACCCGGTGGTGGAGTTCTTCCAGGAGTTGCGGACGAACTACCAAGGCGTACAGACAGAGAAGCTGCGAAGTTTGCAGGACTTCCAGCGCATGAAAGCACAAGCAGAAGGGAGACGACATACCAGCTGACCAGGGAAACCCCCTTTCACAAGGTAGAGGCTGTTCACACAATTCCATGTGCGCAAAACTTCAAACCCTGAAGACTTCAAGTATGATGCCAATGCCCGACGACTATCTTTGTCACATGACTGAAAAAGCAGAAGTGTCCCTGCATCAGAGAGGAAATTATTACAGAACCCGAACACCCAACTCCAGTAGTTGTCCTTGAATTTGTTCCAGCCTGGCGTCTTGCCCTTTGGAAGAACTTCTGGCACAGCCTGGCCATCCGGGATGTCGAGAATGACAATGTCAGCCGCATATGTTTTCTGCACACCGCACACGAAGGTGGGACCCACCTGCAACAGACATGTTTATTTTAAGAACGATGGCAAGAATGTTTTCAAAGAACCAGACTGAAATACTGCCAATGAAACTTTCAGAGAAAAAGGAAAGAAACTGGAATTCTCACCAGATTGAGGAATGAGATTATGTTGTCTCAGGTAGGCGAAGGCACCCCAGTGTATCCTCTCTTTCGACTCTGCATCATCGCCAGCCA
The DNA here is from genome assembly GCA_030704615.1 of Takakia lepidozioides. Taxonomy (NCBI): domain Eukaryota; kingdom Viridiplantae; phylum Streptophyta; class Takakiopsida; order Takakiales; family Takakiaceae; genus Takakia; species Takakia lepidozioides. The sequence goes on from CM060733.1 coordinate 31,790,978, forward strand.
ACCCTCATTGACAATTTTAATCTCTCCTGCCGAATCAGAACGGGAAGGGTGTGGCTTGGCATCGAACACGCACTGAACTGTGCGGGTATATCTTCCAGCAGTGAAGTCCTGCCCACTCTCCTTTTCCATCTGCTTTTCTTTCTCATTCCCCTTGTCCTTTTCCTTCTCTTTGGACTTGTCTTTGTCCTTTGGCTTTGTTGGTGAGATGGCTATGACATCAAGAGCCTTGTCTTTTGGTTTGCGGCCCGCCTTCTTTCCCTTCTGCGGCGTTCCCTGAGCATCAGGCTCCTTGGCAGCCAATGTTGCTATGTTTCCTTGGTACTGCTCGTTAGTCAGAGGCGCCAGCATCTCAGCATTATTGTTCAAATATTTCATGTGTTGTTCTTGAAAGGTCGTGTGCTCCGGTGGGCAGTCAAGGTACCAGCCACAGTCTCTGAAGTGAGAAGGACTCCAGTCCTTCAATATCCCTGCAGTATACATGGTTGGATCGTTTGCAGGGTCCGACCACATGTCAAGATAGTCTGGAATACCGCTCAGGTGATTTCCTTCCATAAGCACATATTTCGTGTACCTGTTAAACAGGAGATAAATCCCAACCAACCAAAGCGCGAAGTGAGTAAGATACAAGTAGCACATAATGAAAAAAACATGGAATGAAATGGCTCTGAGAACTGCTCCAATGAGCTCTCAGGACCACGCGACAGCCCTGGATGTGAATGTCGTCAACGCCATTCAAAAAATTCCATTCAATGATACTACAAATACACCCTAATACACGTGAATGCAAACTCTCGTTTTGGAATGACACAGACATAGAAGTGAATGTCGTCAACGTCATTCACTTTGGATTTGTGAATACACTGCTAATCAAGCCTAATGATTTCTCAAAAGAGGCAAAATCATTGGATGGAAACTGAATGTCGGCAACGACATTTAGAAACTCGAGTAAGGAACCCTCCCTAAAAACTCAATGGACATTTAAAACGTACATAACACTGAGGACCTCATAATTACACTGGATGTGAATGGCGTCAACGCCATTCACAAAATTCCGAACAAGGAACCAATAAATACACCCTAAGCTCCTAATCCATGTAAATTCAAATTGTCGCTGGTGAATGACACAGACATAGAAGTGAATGTCGTCAACGACATTCACTTTGGATCTATGATAACACAGCTAATCAAGCCTCAAGATTTCTCGCAAGAGGCAAAAGCATTGCAGAACAACTGAATGTCTGCATTGACATTCAGCAAACTGGAGTGAGGAACCCTCACTGTAAACTCTATGGACATTACAAAAACTTACATAACTCTGAGGACCTCTTAACAACTCTGGATGTGAATGTCGTCAACGCCATTCAATGACATTATCATTTCTAATCAGGGACACTATAAATACACCCTAAGCTCCTAATCCAGGTGAATTCAAATTTTCGCTTAAAAATGACTCAGACAAAGAAGTGAATGTCGTCAACGACATTCAATTTGGATCTATGATTACAATCCTTATGAAGCCAAATTATTTCCCAAAAATTGCAGTAGAGTTTCCAGTATAATATTGCACCTGTACACAACTCGCATCATGGCCCACTCTCCTCCAACTTGACTGTCAAAGTCGTTGGACCGTAAAATGTTACCATCTTTGGAGAACTCCCGGAAAAAATAGTATCTCCAGGTGAGACCTCTCCACTTCCTTATGTATGCCTCCAATGACATTTGGGGAGGGGAAACAATCGAAATGTTCAAGTCCTTCAAAGTCTGATCCAGCACAATGACGGCGCGCTTTTCGAGTTGCAAATTGTATATTTGTCAGTATTGCAAATAAGATACTCATCACATAATTGAATAAAAGAAAACGGCTTATTTGAATACACACCTGACTCCAAAATGTAGCCTTGTGGAGCCAGTTATCAAACACCAAATCACTGATTCCTTCCAGTTTTGTGCCAGGCTGTATGGTGCTCTTTGGGAACTGATTCAAGTCCTTTACTGTCTGATCTGAGTTCCATATCTCCAGCCACCTTATTTTTGTTTGTGGGTCGACCATGGATATGGCCAGCCGGTGCAATTTCTCCTGCTACATCTCCGGATGCACATGCTTGTCATAGTGAGATTTGATCTGCTGAAGGAACTCAGAACCAAGTCCATGATCTACTATTCTAAGCTGATTTCCGAAGACGGACATCAATTTGGTTCTTCGCATTTCAAACTCTTTTTTTACTGCTGCTTCCACACCCTTTGATGTCCTTAGTTCCTCTGGTGTAGTGCGGTAATATTCGGATTTTCCCTTCTCAGCTGCCTCTGCCAGTTCTTGCTGCATTGATTCAAATAGTGATTAGCACCGAAGGAACTACAAACATGTATTTGAAAAGTAAACTGAGTACAGACTCGGGCTTACCGCATACATGTACTCCAGAAACACCTCTCGAGTCAAAGAATACCAAGTGCCTGCAGCTCTTCCTGTTTCGCACTTCTTGATTATATTGGGGAGGAGTACTGTCTGAAAATCATCCAGCTTCATCAAACCAATCCTCTGAATTCGGAATAGTGTGTAGACCAAGCTTGTTGTCACATGCGATTTCTCTGTCGATCTGCAAAAAACATTGGAAACATTGCATTCCTTAACACTGTTTTTTTGGGATTAACAAGACACTGCAGAGGGAATGAAGTCTCTAGTATGACTTACTTGTTCACGTCATGCATAGCTGTAAGAAGCCTAGCGATGTCGTTTTCAGGATCCAAAACCATTGCCTCCACAGCAACATGCTTGTCTTTGTCTTTCGCATGATGTTTCTGAATGTATCCCATCTATGCCAGCAATCGGTGGTTGCCGTCCCAGACGTAGAACATGTGGTTGCAGAATTGTTGGGTGTTCTTTCCCATCATGAGGCCCAGCTCGAACTCCTCATTAGCATCTTTCCAGCACTTATCCCAGGTATCACTGATCTCTGGAGACACTAATGTGCTTTTCCCATTTATATCCGTCAGTGACACATAAAAAACTTGTGCACCAAGTCTATATCCATACACGAAATCACTCTCCAATTTTGTTATGTCATGGGAAAGAGGTGGCACAACAGACATAGATATCATCCGACATAGAGGGATGTCCAGACGCCCTCCAGATACGAGCATGTCCCTTATAACCTCCTGAGAGTTTACCTTCTGGAATGACATGAGTTCTTTCACCTTGTCAAGGTAGTGCACTTCAGATTCATCTGCTTCATCGTTATTCTCTGAGCTTTTTCCAGACTCGTCCCCATCTCCAGATCATTTCCCCTCTGATCCTGTAGGCTTGGACCTCACAGTTTTCTGCACGATGCCATTCAAATCAGATTGAGTAATGTGCAAATAGTGAACGGCGGTAACAACCATCACTCTGTCTCGTCTCAACAATGAATGGTGTGAAACGAATTCAGAACCATCTACACAAGCAAAGCTGATCCTACCGAATTCAAAACAAAACACTATGATTCTAGGGACACAGGAACAGAAAGGTTTTGAGCAAGAGCGAACGGCGTTAACGACAATCACAAAAGAGTGGGACCTGCCGGATCGGTGTTGTGCAATGACATGTATGTGTAAGTGATTGGCGGCAACGACGTTCAGTATAGTTTAGGGCGGACAGTAAGTGCAGATTCGTCAGATTGACTCCATTGTGATGAACGTCGCAAGCATTCACTGTTTCTTGTCTATGTCGAGAATACTTTCCAATCGATACTCTACCTGAATCTACAGTATGGTCTTCAAATCTTTGATTGGCAGTACCGCCTTTCCACTTCTCTATCTGTTCAACCTCAAACAAAGAAAATGCATTGCAAAACAATATGACTGAATATGCCGACCCTCACTCTCTCTTGAAACACATAGGTACATAAATCTCATGAGGAGAATCGAATGGCGTTAACGACGCTCGCAATTCAGTAGACTTCAATCACATGTTCCTGCTAAAGAAGGGAAGAGGAAGGACTGCTTGAAAGGCTATCAGACAGACTGTATGATCTAAACAATAGTGAATGACGGTACCGTCAGTCACCCACTCATTGTGTGGTAAACCCTTAACAGAGGAGTAGAAAGCAAATCACCGTTGTTTCATGGTGATGGTCGGTAGCGACAATCCCTTTCTGGGACATTCCACTCAATCTCTACGCAGAACTTCAACAATGAAATGTAAGTTAGAGAAAACTTACTGGCGCCTTCTTAGGTTTTGAAATTGGATCCCCTTCTGCAGCTTTCCTCTTCCCTCTCACATCTGCTGGAATTTATGTCTGCTCTAGGGTTTCTGGACCTTCTCCCGGTTTAGCGTTCCTCGTACTTCCACCTCCTTCAGTTTCCCTGCAAGTCATCTCTACATCCGCAGGCTGGTTTCCAACGCGCACTGTTATCGCCGACTGTGTCACAGCCGCTGCCTCAGTCTCGGTCTGCTCTTGTGAATCAGTCTCCGCGTTCACCTGCTACCTTGGCCCTGTGTTCTCCAACAAACGACGCCTCGTCATTTGCTCTCTTGCTCTGCGTCTCTCTCTTGGCTTGGGATGGAGAACTAGGGAACAACAATGTAGAAATAGAGGATGATTTCCATGATTGGAATCAGGTTGTCACACAGGAGGAAAGACAGAGAGTAGCTAACTCTGTAAGCCAGGTGGAGGGAAAGAGTTTAGAACCCAGTCAAGAGGAAGAAATGGAGAGTCGTTGGAGAAGTCTGAAATCCAGACTACACATCAACCCAGAGCTCGCTCCAGAACAACGGAAAGAGCTGGAGCAAGAGCTAAAAGCAAATCAGGAATGTTTTGCTCTTAGCAAGGCTGACTTAGGATATTGCAGTGAGGTGGAACATACAATTGATACTCAAGGCTTTCCCCCTTGCAGAAGTCGTCCCAGCCGCCTATCAGAGTGGGAGGAAAACGAGGTACAAGGACAAATTGAGACTTTGATCTCACAAGGCAAGATGAGAGAGAGTAGTTCAGAATGGTCGTGTCCAGTTACCCTTCCACCAAAAAAAGATGGATCCAAGCGGTTTTGTGGTGATTTTAGGCCAGTAAACCGTTTAACCATAAGGGACTCTTACCCTATGCCATTAATTCAGGATGTTTTAAACCAGTTGGGGAAAGCCAAGTGGTTTTCTGCGCTGGATTTACAATCTGGTTTTTGGCAGATCAAAATGGACGACCGAGACATAAGCAAAACAGCAGGCTAAAAAATGCCACTGCTACCTTTCAGAGAACAATGAATAGGGTGCTCAAAGAAGAAATCAAAGATTGCGCTAAAGTTTTTGTAGATGACGTCAATATCCATAGCAAGGACTGGGGAGATCACGTGGGACATATAAAGAGAGTACTGAGAAAGGTTAGAAAGGCCAATCTTAGGCTCAATCCGGACAAGTGTTACTTTGCCAACTTACAGTTGGTATTCCTTGGGCATGTGATCTCTGAAGAGGGAACGTGGCCTGATCCAGATAAGATAGCTGCTATTGAAATGTTTCCCTTGCCCAAAAACCACACTGCTCTCAAAAGCTACTTGGGCATGACAGGGTACTATAGGCCCTATGTCAAAGGATATGCTGGAGTGGCAGTACCCTTGTTCACTCTAACCAAGAAAGATGTGAAGTTTATCTGGAGTGTAGAGGCACAAAATGCCTTTTCTGCCTTACAGGTGAAGTTGGTAACTGCTCCCATCCTGGCAAGACCAGATTTCTCAAGACCGTTCGTCTTGGATGTTGACTGGTCCATCAAAGGAGTAGGGGCAGTATTGTCACAAAAGGAGTATAAAAAGGAGAGGGTCATTGCATACGCCAGTAAGGTACTATCTGATGCTCAGCGCAAATATCACCCTATGGAAGGTGAATGCTATGCCCTGGTGTGGGGAGTATTACACTTTAGGCAGTACCTGTATGGAACCCCTTTTGTAATCAGGACTGATCACAAACCACTGGAGTGGTTGGCAGCGGTAAGTGACGCATATGGACGCAGGGGTAGATGGATCATGACGTTACAAGATTTTGAGTTTAAAATTGTTCATAGGGCAGGTGCTAGGCATGCTAACGTAGATGCGCTAAGCAAGTATCCAGTGGGACCAGCAGAGGAAACCGAGGAAATCAAGGTATACTCTACTTCTCTATACAGTCAGAAAAGGGAAGGAAGGAAGAGGGATGGAGCCTATCTTCTTAAACTAGAGTGGGATAGGGGTGCCATCAAGGCTTATCTATTTCAATTTAAGGAGGGTAAGAAGGAGTTGAGAGAAGAGACTCATAGGCAAGTGGGGTATAGCAGTGAAAGAGGGGAAATGATCTGCAAAAGAGAAGAGTACTATGCATGTGTGTGGGGTCTTTGGCATTTCAAAAAAACACTGTTGGGAAGTCATTTTTCTTTAGAAACAGATCTGGACCCATATTGGTGGCTGTACTCAGAGCACCACATATGAATAGATTTGCTTGGTGACTTTTCATTTGAGATCGTTCCTGGAATAGATAGCTCTTCCACAGGTGGAAGGTTGACCAAGGCTCATGGTATATTGAAAGGAGGACTGAAACCAGGTACAATGCCAAATGGGGAGGAAAAAAGGGTGACTTTTGCTGCACAGACTTTGGCTGCCAAGAAACAAGGAAAGGGAATTGATCAATCAAGTCCTATCAATCTGGTCAGGGAGGGTATTTAGAAAGATATGGGTGTAGGAAAAAAGGAGGTTCCTGCAATCAACAACAAAGAAGAGGAAGATCTGATGGCCTTTTGTCCCACCATCCATGTGATTACCCGAGGATCTCATGCTCGTGATCAGGAGCTAAGCAAGGTACAGCCAGCCTGCAAAATTGTGAAGGAACGATCAAACGATGAAGAGGGAAGCTTGCAAGAAACACCATTCCTTCAACAATCTACAAGCACAGAAACAACAAGAAAAACTCGGGTGACTTCCTCGTCAGAATGGCCAGTGGAAGAGAACATGAGGGGTGAGTGTTCCACCAAGACATTTTATTCTTCAGACAGTGATGGGCCACATTGTTCCGAACAAGACACTTCTTCTTATAACAGGGATGATGAAGGGGACTGGGTGCCATGGAGCACACCCACCAAGGCCACTCAGATGTCACTATTACGCGAAGCTGAAAGATGGGGGAAAAGGTCTCTCATCAGCTCTGACAATCATACAGCAGCTGTTAAGGAGGAAAGGCAACCTGATGTACTTGATGATGTGGAAGTTATGCATCTCTTATGTTTTGGAGAAGTCAATGACTATCTGACAAAGGAGGAGAGCAAAAGAGTCAATAGGCGGGCAAGGCAGTACTCCTATCTCAAGGGTGAGGTCTACTTTGAGGGAAGGGTAGTTCCACCAAGAACGGACAAAGAGGCAATAATCACTGAAGTGCATAAGGCCACGGGCCATTTTGGAGTCCGAAGAACACAAGAGGAGATATGCCGACGGTATTTCTGGCATGACAGAACAAAACTCATCAGGCAAGTACTCAAAGGCTGTGGCGAATGTCAGATGGCTAAACAGAACGGAGTGTTGCGCTCAGGTAGCTCAAAACTGAGTATTCTAGTAGTGGATCTGTTTTTCAGAGTTGCAATTGACACGGCAGGACCATTACCTATAACCAACAGGGGAAATCAGTACTTTCTGGTGGCAATAGATCACTTTTCAAAATGGATAGCAGCGGCACCAGTGGCAGATCACACAGCAGCACTTGCAGCCCGCTTTCTGGTGAAGAAGTGATCGACAGGTATAGCTGCCCACACACATTGCTCACTGACAACGGCACGGAGTGGGGAGGCGAGTTTGAAGATGCATGCCGCAAATATGGTATAAAAAGGGAGCATAGCGCCCCTTACTGGCCTCAGTGTAATGGTATGGTGGAAAGGGTGATTAAGTCTCTCAAACAGAGCATCACCACCTTAGGAGTTGGAAACGACACTGAGTGGGATCAGAATCTCTACAAAGCCTTGTTTGGTTACAGAATGGGTGTTCATGCTTCGACCGGATTCTCACCTTTTCAAGTGCTGACTGGTAGGATTCCAAGGCTGGGAATTGACAACAGGTTGCAATTTCTTACAGCAGCAGTGAATTTTGATGGATCTGTGGCAGAGGTCACACTTATGATGCAGCAGAAAATCCAGCTCCTCACAGAGATGAAGGCAAAGCTGCGAAAAAGTGTGAAGAAAGGGCAGTGTCAGCAGGCAAGGGATTATGAAAGGAGGCATCAAGCAGGGCATACCTACTGCAAGTTGATGGAAAATAGCAAGGTAATGATGTTGAGGCCTGGAAAGAGATCTTCCATGACATCTCTATGGGAGGGACCTTATGACTTTTTGGGATACAAGGATGCAGGAAGCACCACAAGAACTGGGGAAGTTGCACGAAGATGTAGGTTGAGAGATGGGGCAGACAAGGAATGGGTAAGAAGTAGGAGGGATTTGAAACCTTCATACAACCAATAGGTGGTCAGCCATGAAAATGGTCAGTGAGGACCCTGACACTTAAAAAAGGGAGACACACTACATATGTAGTGTGAATGCAGGGGGTAAACATTCAAATTTTTGTTTGGCATCAGGATTCGGCATTACTACGAAGGGAGTGCCCTGGTGCTAATGAGGGGAAGGAATTATCCATGACTACAGGTAATTCCATGGGAACACTATGCTATTGCTCTGCCAGGACAAAATATGGCTAAGTTATGACATGCGCCTTTTTCATCCCTAGGATAAATGATTTTCATCGATGATGTTTAAACCTAGAAGCTCGGGCTGTGAAAAACGAAGGGAAAGAGTGCGGGCAACTTTTCGTAGCTGCTGCAGTGGTGTTGGCAGCACAGTATGTCTTAGAAAGTTCCACCTGCGCAAGGGGAATCAGCTTGCTTTAAAGAGCAACGTTAAAGGCTCTTGCTTGGCATTCTGTGCAAGAGGAAGCGGTGCCACCTTCTTCGTAGTAATGATCAATTCTGAAGGCTGAGCATGTGATGAGAGCGGTGCACCACCGCTGCCGCCATTGTCTTGAAGAGCACAGTTATGAGGAGATGGAGCGGCTCAACAGCTGTTGGGGCATGAGAAGTGCAGGCTGGTGTGTATGGCGCTTCAGGTTATCTGTAATTAAGACTTGTAGCTGCTTTCTGTCTTATTGCTGTAGGACCAGATCAATTCTTAGGGAAGAAGTGCACATGTAGAAGGATAGGGTAGAGGTTGGCAGGCACAAGGATGTTGCCAGCAGATGAAGCAGAGCCGTCATGACATAATGAGGACTGGAATTACGATAAGAAGAAACGTTGAATGTGGCTGATGACAGAGTTGATGAGGTGCCATCTTGACAGGCAGACCCACCGCTTCACTGGAGTATAAGACAGATAAGTTCGAAGAGTGTGGGTGACTTAGAAATCGCTTTGTGAAGTTTTGGACTATCTCTTGTATGTAGAAAGAGACACAGATATGTGAGGAAGAAAAGAGCTTTGGGAAATGGAATGAGGACACTGGACTTCAAACCAGGATAGGCTGGAAATGGATGCACCTGCTGTTACATTGCACAGTAGGAGAAATGATCGGGGACAGGGTTAACTCATCGCTGGGTCAGAATGGTTGCTGTTTGTTGTATTCTTGTTCTTTGTTTCAGTGTCATGAGCCTGTAAAAACAATGTGGCCTTGGATGTTGACACATTGCAGCCAATGTGGAACTAGCTTAGTAGGTAGAGGAAACCAGTGAAGGTTAGATATAACTGTTTGGAAGGAGCAGAAGGGATGATGTGGATGGGGCAGAAAAACCAACACTGTTTGGGGTTTGGATCTGATTCTCAGAGTGCTCTCAGCATGTGAACAACTGAGGTTCACAGTTGATGGGAAAAAGAGAATTGTCAGGGTGTGTAAATTGAGACCTGTAGATGGGTTGAGAACTGTCTTGGGCAAATGGCTACACCTGGGAAAAGGGGAGTGTGAAGCATCTGTCATTGGCAAGAGAGGAACTGATAAAAGGGCTGATTATGTCTTGTGTGACCAAGGTTGATTTCAATGCTGGGTACACTGGATGCCTGGCTGAATGCGCATTGCATTGCATCTTAGACATGCTATTGTGAAAAAGTGAGGAATCTGCAGACCCTGAAAGAAAGAGAGAGAGAGAGAGAGAGAGAGAGAGAGAGAGAGAGAGAGAAAAGGACAAAGGGAGAGAGCTGACCAGCAAGAGGGGTTGATGAGGGATGAAGATTGGGGAGGTAAGATAAAGAAAGCATGAACCCATGAAGAACCAAACCGGTGGGCCTGTAGTTCATGGCAGATCTGAGTTGCCTCCTTCCAAATCGTGATCATATTACAAAAAGGGGCTTCCACGTGTTATTGTCCAAGGGAGCTGCCCACAAGGGTAGTGTTCATCACTGACGTAGGGCTGGTTGCATCACTGAAGACAACATGGTAGCATGGCTGGTGCTGTACCCCAGGGAAAGGATGTCGTGTAAAAATAGAACCAAGGGTGAGAACAATACAGACTCCCCATCCATGTCTTCTCTTCCGCTGCGGCGTGGATGAGGATTGTGTAAACTCTGATCATGAAGGATTTGAGGGAAACCCACAACCGAGTGACGATGGTTGGATCACTGGAAGAGAGTTCCTTTCTTTTGCTCCGCTTCAAAACTGGGGAGGAGCACAATTAGAATTGCACAGAAGGGGATTCACGCCCCTTCTTTTCACACTACACCATATCATCGCACCGCCGACGAATTGATGTGAATTACACATTTCAAATCATGGTCGTCCACATACCACATTGCATAGTTGATGCTACCCATGTGTTGTATCCCGCTGCAATAGAGTATCGACCTCGTTGAAACTCATAGTGGCCTTGTGAATGAAGTTGTCACGTTTGGGATCGCAAACCATCCTCTTCAAAAATATGAAATACAAATGTTTGCAGGGTATGAATTTACCTCTCTTGCCCCAACTGGTTAATAGCATATTCACAAAATCAGGACATGTGCAATTGGGGAAATTGGAAACCGTGATGTCGTAGGTCCTGTCATGAACAGCAGATGTGGAAGTGATGATTGTGAATACCCGACCATATCATGGATCGGGTACTTCCGTGGTGCTTCCAACACGAGCTTGGAGCATTCTTGCGGACTCCACTTTGCCAAAGTGTTCAGCGGTTGGAGGGAAACGCTGAACGAGCTTTCCATCTCGTTTGGTTGGCCACAAATCAGGATTTGCCGGGGGGACCCAAGAGGACGTAGAAGTAGTAGCACATGCATGGAGTTGGGGTTGTCTCGCAAGGGAAAAGCCTGCCTCCTCCAGCATTTCAATCTCCTGAAATCTAAGATGTGTTCCCACCTTCACGGGCCAAACGGTTGGAGGAGATGGCTTCATCACTACGGAAGGACGCACAGTTCCATGCACACATCTGGCACAATCATCTGCGCAGAACCAGAACTTGTGGTTCTTGGCTTCTGGTTGACCGTATGGACGTATCAAACCCGTGAAAGTCCGAGCAGGAGTTTGGGCACCACCTTTGGATATAGATGAAGTGCACTTCTCGAAATTAGTTGCCCTGATCGCTGTACATTTCACACGAGACCCTGCACTTGTGCGTTCTATGTGCCAAACGTGGTCAGGGCATGCGGACTCAAGCACATCAAGGGGGTTGTTTCTCTCCTGCACCATTTCAGTGGCACTGTTTGATGCTGGAGCTTGTCGTCGTGTTGGAGGTTCATCCAGAATGGAGGTTCCGGACATGGAGCTGTCATGCAGGGGAACATGAGGCTTTGAGAAGTTATCACGGTCTGCCATGTGCGAATTAGAATCCAAACAAATCATCTGTTGTTGCCACATACAAATCCCGACCTCGTTTCCCAGACTGCTACAAACCATGCGTTGTGCACAGTTTCTGCCAAATTGCAAGATGACATGTCCGCCATTTCCTCAATGGACATGTTCTGCAAAGTGGAGAACCACACTTCAAAACAGTGAACAGGAAACAACATAAAGAAAGCGAGGATACAATAAAATGGAAAGTAAATGTATGAATAAAGCAAGAAATATAAGGCTCGTACCACTACCATGGCTGCTCCCCACTGTCTATACCGGAAGTGCCAAAACGCCAGCCAATCTTCCAATGCTCTCATACTCTCAAGTGATGCAGCTCCAGAAGAGAACCACCAGGCACGAATTGTCTGGAACAAAGTGTCCGCCTCCTTCATCGTTCTAGCATCTTTGTACTCTTTGCACAATTTCCGGTGCTGAGTCTGTATCTTTGGTTTGATGTCCGACTTTGTATGTTTTTCCAGAGATTGTGTCCAATGGAATAGACATGTACGCTCTCTTCCTCACATTGGCACTTTTGGGTCGCCCGATCCGAAGACAATACGAACAACATTGAAATTTGCTTGAGCACTATCCGCCATGAAACCTGCAAAATTTGGAGATGGTAGCCCATGGCAGCCCATGACACGTATCAGGGAATTCCACATGAGCTTCTTGGATTCCGTATCCTCGGATTGCATGTCAAAAAACTGCAATTGTCATAACTCGTTGGTACACTGGATCGTAGACATGACAAGCCATTGTCGTCCAATCCTTCACTCGTTTCACATGATCAAACATAAGAAAACAGTTCTGCAAGTCCCCAGTCTTCTGCATCCGCTTCACGAGGCTAACCCCACTGCCTTCCCCAACAGTCGACATTTTGAAAAGAAAAACTTTGATGGCACCTTGACCTGGGAATACATTGTCCTGGATGTAATTGTACTTGCTCACTTGTTTCAACTCCAAAATGTTGTCTATGTAGCCTCTGATACCAGAGCCCATTCTTAATGCATTGATCTGAAGCCGAATGTTAGGTGAACTCAAAGTGGAGAAATGATCCATGACCAGGTCCAATGCTGCACCGTCAAGTTTAGTCCCCACAGAATCCCCTTCACTCAAAATATGGCTTTCCAAGAAGGACTTGCTTGCGCCAAGAGCAATTGCAGATGTTGTTGCGGATGGGTTTCTCCCAAACTCCTGTTTAATCAACCTCGACACTGTCTCAACACTCTCCCTGTAATCCCCCTTCGAGACAGGATGGTTATGGAATCCGAAATGCACACAAGCTCTTGTCATTGTTTTCAAACGGTGGACAACATAGTACATTCTTGCTCCGCAGAGCGCCAAGCAGGATGGCACAAGTTTGCAGAATTTGCAGACGAAAGTGTTTGCCGGTGGTGGGGCAGTCCCAGGCTGAAATGGATTTTCCGCCAGACCCTCCCATTCGCTTTGATTATGAACCCCAGACTGAAGAAAGTGTCTGCAATTCAAATTATCACACCTAAGGTGTCCATTGCAAACTGTTCTCCTGAAAACAAGCTTGTCATCATTCTGAATATTGGATGTTTTTGTTCTGCACCATGGGTGCCCGTCGTGTTTCTTGTCCATTCCATGCATCATGATTGTTACACCTCCAACTCGCGAAGGAGGAGGCAGCTCGAATAGGATATCGCCATCAAAAGTCTCTGGCAAGAACTTAGGCACCTGCTTCAAAGATTCCCAATCAATTCCTCGCAACTCACTTTTGAATCCAACCATTCCTCCCATCGCCCGTAGTTTTGGAATGACACTACAAATCTCTTCTTCATCAGCTTCTCCAACCACAGTAGGAAGGACTGGATTTGGAATTTCATTTATGTCATCATCGGACGAATCCGAAAGCTCAACGATTGGAGTGGAGGACGTCTGTTCTTTTTTCACCACCACCTCCCTCTTGTCTTCAACGACCGAAACAGCAGTCCCGAACTTTCTAAGACATACTGTGCTGCCAACACCACTGCAGCAGCTACGAAAAGTTGCCCGCACTCTTCCCCTTCGTTTTTCACAGCCCGAGCTTCTAGGTTTAAACATCATCGATGAAAATCATTCATCCTAGGGATGAAAAAGGCGCATGTCATAACTTAGCCATATTTTGTCCTGGCAGAGCAATAGCATAGTGTTCCCATGGAATTACCTGTAGTCATGGATAATTCCTTCCCCTCATTAGCACCTGGGCACTCCCTTCGTAGTAATGCCGAATCCTGATGCCAAACAAAAATTTGAATGTTTACCCCCTGCATTCACACTACAATGGCCTCCAACTATACTGAATGAGCTCTGAGTGACAACTTTTAAAAGCACATTTGTCATTGCACCGTTCGAAGTCTACATGTCTTGCTGTCGCTATGCACTACAATCATCTTTTGAAGACGATCCTAACTCTCATTGTTATTTGAGGAGGGAGGAAGGTCTTCCCGTGGCAGCCTCTATGGCGCACACTTTGTGAGGATATTTTCTCGTCCTCGTAATTGTAAAAGTGAAACAAGCATTTGTAATTGCACAATGTTGGATGCTACAATTGTAGGCCTCATGGTAGTCTTGATTCTATTTAGGCAAGATTCCCTGCATTAATTCCACGGTCATAGGACCATCCTCGGTTATAGGCGGCGCATGTTAATGCTGACATGGCAGATGACGGACAGTGCCACGTCATCATTTACCGCCACATCAGCATGCTGTCATGATGCTCACGCCACGTCAGCGTGGGTGCAGGCTCACGCCACGTCACTCCTGCGTGAGCGTACGCTCACGCCATTGCGTCGTTGGAACTCGGCTCACATCCGTGGGGCGTGGAATCTGTGCAATGGACTCTACCTTAGTCTGTTGTACCCCCAATCCTCCAGGATATATCATGTGACCCAGATACTTGATTTGGTTGTGGAAAAACTTGCACTTCCCCGGATGTAACTTCAATCCGTGCGTCCTCAAGCGCTCAAATATCACCTGAAGGTGTCTCTCATGCTCCTCCACCGTAGCACTAAAGATGATGATGTCATCTATGTAGCACCGAGCAAACTCCACCCCTGCTAGAATCCTGTCCATGACTCTCTGAAACTCTGCCGGAGCGTTCTTAAGCCCAAATGGTAAGAACCGCCACTGGTATAGGCAATCCTTCCCGTGCTCATTGATCCCCCAGAATGTCGTCTTCTGCTTATCTGTCTCCTTGATCGGCAACTGGTGATATCCGGATCGTAAATCCAAAGTGCTAAAGACCTTGGCATGCCCAATGGCATCAAAGATCTCCTCTGGTGTCGGCATGGCATACCTATCGGACTTGGTCTGACGATTTACAGGCCGGTAATCACCGCACATACGTCTCTCCGTCCAATTGCCATAGACATCCTTCTTGGCTGGCATCATTGCGGCTGAAGCATACTCTCCCCCAGATAGCTCCACCAAACCAGCCTCCCAAAGGTCCTGAGAGGATACTTTCAAGCAATACAGGCAGGTTGAAGCTGACCAAGAGAGGCACATCCTGGAGTTGCAACAAACGGTCATGGCCAATAGAAATGAAATCTCTGTCGCTAACAAGGCTTGGAAGGAAGCCAATAATCTGCTTGCTGCCTATGCGAATTTGGTTGAACCTCATGCGAAGCGCATTGAGGCTTTACAACAGCAGTTAGATATGTACAAACTCAGAGAGGAGCAGACTCTCAGAGGTACCACAAGCAACTTGGTGGATAGCCACCTTATGCAGGTCTGGTTAGCACAAGGGCCAGTGGAGGGCAAAGCACCACGAAAGCTCACCCAAACCGAGATGAATGAGCTCAGACTGCAAGTGCAGAACATTGCCACAACTACTATAGACAATGTCTATAGTAGAATAGCGGAGTTACAGGAGGATGTAGACGGGGGGTTGCTATTCCATGAGCTCATGAGCGGGCATGGCTAACCCATGAGCCGCAAAGTAACACACTTCGAATTTCGGCAGATTTTTTTCGGGCCAAAAACTATAAAATAATCAAAAATCGAAGATTTCCGCGCTCATGCTGGAAGCACTCCGCTCATGAGTACCAGTGTACGCTCATGACTTGGAGCCCAGGCTCATGGACCGCCAGGCCAGGTCATAGAATAACAGAATTCTGGGCAATAACGGCACCGAAATTATCCCAGAGGCAGAGACGCAAGCGGAATTAGGATCCGGGTTTGCAGACTCCGAAAACGCAATGGCGACCTATAACCGTGGATAGTACTATTGCAGAAGTGCAGGATGGTTGGGTATAACGACGCCGTAATTGGGCACAGGAAAAGAAATAGCGCGCTGAAGGCTCGGGAGTGAAGCCAACAACGGTGAAAGTAATTGGGCTCTGCCAACCAAATACCCGGCTGCATCCTCCGGAGTGCAGGCGATAACGGCGCCGAAATGGGCCCCGGAAACCAAATACTCGGCTGAAGCCACCGGAGTGCAGCCGATAACGGCGCCGAAATTGGGTCCGGAAACCAAATACCCGGCTGAAGGCTGGGGATTGCAACCAATAACGGCGCCGAAATTGACCTGCGGAAACAAAATTCTCGGCTGAAGCTTCCGCACTCCATGTAATAACGGCGCCGAAATTGGGCGTCGGAGAGCAAATACCCGCCTTACGGTGAGGGAGGCCTTGCTCTCATTTTGCTCTTCACTCTTCTCTGTTGTGCCCATCTCCTCCCTGCTTTGAGTTCGTGCTGTGTCGTGAGGCCATGTCGTGCCTGAATCACATCTATCGACGCCAGACGGGAGTCATTTTCCCGAAAGCAGACGACATCATTGTCTTCCTGGATGTTTACAGGGACGATCCTCGACTTGTCCAGCTGAGAGCAATGGAGTTTCTTCCAGGATTGCACGATTCTCCTGGACCCCGGCTGGGGAGCAGGTGGTTCCTACGCATCATGGACCTGGACTTTCCGCATGTGTGGGAGCCGAACAGATCACGCACAGCGTTGCTGTATCGCTGGAATTGTTGCGAGTGGACGTATGATGAGTGCATAGGTGAAAACTTTACGCGTGGACGGACTGGCTCGGAAAGTGGGGACATTCTCTTCAGTTATGAGGATGAGGAGGAGGGGAACACAGGGCCCACTGTGAAAATGTCCTTCTACCAAGGGGGCGCTATCGATAAACACGACATCCTCGTTAGTTTCAGCCGGGCGACAGAAACCACTGACATTTTGTTCAAATATAGGCACCCGGTCACTGAGGAGGTCCTTGAGAGGCCAGTTCGAGTTCCTTCTTCTTGGGCGAGGGGACCATAGGTCTTGCATGCTAGAGTAGACATGTTTCAACTTGCTGACACTCATGGCACATACATTTTCATTCAGAAATCAAGCAGCTTCCCTGTGCCATATGGGGAATATACAGGCTTCGATAATCTTCTGTTAATGTTATTTGCAATTC